>DWDU01001550.1:0-14411 GCA_018245575.1 Jemadia suekentonmiller
TCATCATAAATACTGTAAAAAATCCAATGCAATATAATAATATGTCGATATCAAAAGTTCTTGGCTATGCTATATCTTAGCCAGACATTGTCCCAAAAATCAATGTCGGAGCTTATGCTATCCACAACTTCGAATTTAAGTAGAGAACTTAAAAGTTAATTTTTGTCATAGTTTGTTTAGATGGGTTTAAACTGTTAAACGAAAAAGTTCTATATTTGAATTGGTATGTTTATTTTGAACAGGGGCTTTACGGAACGCCACTGGCGAGCAGGTGGTGGCTATCAAAGTGTTGAAGGAGAGCGCCGGCCGCACCGCCGAGGAGGATTTCGTGAGGGAAGTCTCCATCATGTCGGCATTCCGGCACCCGAATATTTTAGCTCTCATTGGAGTCGTGTACAGAGGTAAATATTTTATAATCATAGGATTAATCTCTTAAAAAAAATTGTCTCTCATTGATAAGAATATAGCAATTTTTATGCATCATAACACCTTAAAAGGAACTGTACGCGTTTGACAAAAAAATTGTTCTCCTGATAGAAATATAGTTCTCCTTGATTAAACACAACTGAATAACATATTTATTGGCCATATTGCCAATTGTATTTGCGTTTATCGAATTTAACACATACTCCTATCCATTCATTTTCAATATTATCATGACGATTAAAAATATCCAAATAAGAAATTAAAAATATTTGGTCTTTTTTTTGATGTCTTTTTTGAGAATAAAAATTCTTTAAACCTAAACCTAAAAATATTTGGTACATTTTGTAAATTATAAAATTGTTTGCCGACTAAAAAACTGATAACCTTTGACTGCTTCTTTGGTCGTGTTGACGGCATGCACGACTGCCGATCGGGAGGTCCTGGGATCAAATCTAGATCGAGAGTCGAGCACTACCGGATTTTTCTAATTTAGATTTTGTAGTAGTGGCTCAGGGTCTGCATATATTGCCCGGTGTATGATAATACCACCTACTCTATAGTGTGACGTAAACGTAATTGGTGAAACGTCGGTGTGTGCGGCACTTCCTCTGTCTACTCCTTCGGGGATTACAGGCGTGATGGTGCCTTTGATGTTACGTTTGTCGAATAATAAACAACATTACGTACAGTCAATGTAAAATAAATTGTTAAACATTCGTGCTGCAGTGACTAATTAAAGAAGTAACTAACATCCTATTGACATTTCCTAAATGTCAATCAAAACGCTTGTGAAATCAAACTGATCGCGCCACCTACCGGAACAAGTAGAACATCCAGTAGTCGGCTATTTATGAACTCGTTTGATAAGAACATATAAATACAAATGAATTTACATGTTTATAATATTTACATGTATTGACTAAATCTATATTTTTCAGATGATATAAACGCGAGTCCTTGGATGGTTTTCGAATACATGGAATGGGGTGACTTAGCGGGTGTACTGCGTGGCTCTCGGGGCGGCGGCAAGCCTGGCCCGTCGCTGGACGAGCCCGCCTTACTGCGTGTGGCGTTGCAAGTAGCGCGAGGCATGCAGTACCTCGCGTCGCGGCACTTTGTCCACCGCGACCTCGCCGCCAGGAACTGCCTCGTCGGTGCACAACTGGCGGTGAAAATTGCCGACTTTGGCATGTCTCGCGACGTGTACACATGCGACTACTACAAAATGGGCGGCGAACGGCCCATGCCCGTCCGCTGGATGCCGCCGGAGAGCATCGTGTACGCACGTTTCACCCACGAGTCGGATGTCTGGTCGTACGGCGTTGTACTTTGGGAGATTTACAGTCGCGGCAAACAGCCGTTCTACGGCTGTAATAACGACGGAGCTACTAAACGAATCCTACAAGGAATCTTATTGGTGCCGCCCGAGGATTGTCCTCGATTCGCGTGCGACCTGATGCGAGCGTGCTGGGCCACCGATCCGAGGGAGAGGGTTGGCTTCGATGAAATTTGCAGAAAATTGGAAGTGGCCGAAGCTGTCGAAGCACCTTCCGCACAAACACGGCTCCCGCGACCGCCCCCGCCGCCCCAGGACTCCACGGGTTACTTGATTCCAAAGATGACGCCGTGCGTGGACTATTTCAAACCTATTCCAGATCCGGACGACGACTCCGATTTCAGTGACGACGAAATCGACGAGGAGTACACTTGACGAGCGCCGCTTGCGTCGGTTTCAGAATACGTGCCGCGCTTTTCGCCCCCGACGGCTGCGAGCGGAACGACCTTCACATTCCTGCCGCACACCAGCACAGACCAATTCGAATGTTTATATTAACTAAATATATCTTAAGGACTGAAAGGAATGTAAGATCATATCGAATAAGCTGTAAAAAAATACTCAGTTACTTAGTGTGATATTTTCATAATAAATAAAATTATTTTATAGGTTCACAATCGCGTTGTAAAATATGGAAATGTCTGAAATGTTACCTAGCGTTTTGTACGTATCTTGATTCGTATGTAATGAGTAATTTGTAAATTTATTCAACGTGCCATAAATATTCTACCAAATGTCTAAATTAATCAGAGTTTCACTAAAATGTATATAGCACTGTAAGGATTAAATAGTTTAAGTTAATACCTATGTATGTTTAAATGAACTGACTCATGGGTCTCATGGTTAGTTTACCTGGGTGCTGAGCCGATGTTTGTGGACTCAGAACTATTCTTAGTGTGACGAGTATTGCTGTTTGTTCCATGTCAGTGTCTAAAATTATCTATATAAGTGTGTAAGTTGTGTTTTAAACAATTAAGTAACAATCTGGTCGTCATAGGCACAAAATATATCTACTTGAGGATCAGATTGTGTGTAAATTGTTCCACGACATTATTACATTATAGAATCTCTACTACTATAAAATACGTTTATAATTAAATTAAAAATGAAATATTTCTTAACTTCATAAATGTATGTATATAAATTTGATTAAAATTACTAAACATAAAAGAATTTATTGATTGAATTAAATTTATAAAAATATATTTAGTCGATATAATTATATAAAAAAAATATTAACACAATGAATAACGATTTAAACTTAAAAAATAACCTACAAATAAATTTGTACAATATATTTACAATGTCTGAATGGCTATGTGGACTGAGGTAGAGTTAATGAATACTAATTAATTAATATGTACCTACCTCAACCGTTTTGTTTGTCTATATTGTAAGTAAATTTTTATTTTAATTCAATAGTTCAACTACGTTTGGAACATAATAGGTACAAAAACGTTAAAATATCCTGTTACCTAGCTTTAACATTCTTAAATCTCAGGATATTCATATTGAGAATAAACCAAAGTAACTTTATTTAAAATTTAAATCTTTAATACATAGATACCACACGGCCTTTTTGGTCGTGTTGGTTACAAGCGCGATTGCCGTTAGAGAGGACTTGGAGAGAAACCGTTTTGATATATGGAAATTAACATTTGAAAGAAAATAAATATTTTACTATGTTACGTTTTACAATACCATGACTGCTTGGGATCTGCGACAATAGAGTAATATGTAGAATTGATAGAGACATTTTTTAAATTAACAATATTATATGTGCAAATGACCGAACCTATACAGTTCCAATATATGTAGAATATACAGATAAAACTAGTATAACGATTTTGAAATAAAAATGTTGAATGGAATGAAATAAAAGTAATATTGTATATCACACATAGACGCGATTGTAATTTTCAATGTTATAAATGTACCTCTATCAGAAATTAATTACACGAACCGAGTGTCGAGTGGTTTCAGTTTTTTCTATATTTTCAGCTTGTCCTTTCATCTCCTATGAAGCCCTTCAAGTCTGCAAACATCTAGTCTATAAATTGTAATGTCAAAGGCTGCGATCTGTAATTACTTACACGACTTCTAAAAACAGTAAATCATACTCTTTAAATTTTAAAATAATTTATTTTAATTAATTGGTGGCAAAGCGGGACTGGACAACGAACAGTCCCAGGTTCGATCCCCGGGTCGGCTACTATTGTGCTTTTCTAACTTGAATTTCCTTGCCTTGAATTGCGAAGCCCTAATTGGTGCCCAGTGTATAACAATAGACTCACCCTATGCCAAGGAGAAACGTGGGAGAGTACCTACTGGTGGTTCATGCACAGAAGTTCCTGTGCCTACTCCTCTGGAGAGATACAAGCGTGATATTATATATAAAATTTTCACTCAACTGTTTTAAGGATGTTCCTAAATTCCTTCCTTGTAAATTCAACATTTCAAATTTAATACTCTTGTATTTGCATTTTTGGCAAAAAGGAGTCCATATAGGGACAATAATATGCTCGTTTATGCATAATCGGCTATTGCTGCCGACATTTGGCACTAGGCTATTTAAATGTGAATCTTATATGTTGATGGTTTAAACTTCTCTATGTTCATTTTAACTTGTGTAATAACTCCTGTGTACAACAAGAGCAGTGTGTGGTAATAATCACCAAGGCTTGAAAACTTTCTTTTTAGAACTTGTATTTATAAATAAAAAACAAAATAATCGCATAGATAAATTATTTTTCTTATTCTAAAAAGTAATAAAGTTAGCAAAACAGACATGATGTAGCCAATATACATTATGTTAGTGAATGTTTTGTTCGTAGTTAATTATGCTTCATTAATTACTAGTCCTCAAAACAATTTGCTCGCAACTGTCTTAATCTTATGGATAGTTAGCAGACTTACTAGCCAATTACATTGATCGGATAGTAACACAAATTGCTTAACAACAATTGATTGATCGTAAACGTAAGAGCTACTGCAGTATCGCCTGAAGTGAACCGCATGCAATAATGATAGTTGACAGTGAAGGGTTGGTTGTATAATAGCAGGAAATTAATCATCATATATTCAATTACACTAATCAAGATATCGGTAGAGTAATACTTAACCGGTTTGGGCCTGTCTAAACAGAGTTATAGTGGGTATAGGTAACGAGAATTGCATACAGATATACATAGATAGAGCAGGCGAGCCATAAGCGCGTCTGTAAGTGAAAATGTTTCGTTAATAGAAAGAGAAAGAACATTAATTTGGTATACGTGTAAATCTGATTGGTATCTGATTGGCTTCTTCGGTAATTGACGCATGAAGTTAGCACATAATTTTTAGGATCGAAACTATTGTCAAGATATTTTCAGTCCCGCCATCTATATCATTGAATGCGAAACTAGCAATGTTACAGTAGAAGTCATTTTAAACATTGATGTAATTATAATAATTAAGACTTTAATATCTTTTTAGTTTTACTATCGTTTTTTTAACACAATGTAAATTAGTTATAATCTTCACACTACAATCTCAGAATGCATTATTAAACAACCCAAAATGAAATTAATCTATGTATCATGTGTTAGTTTTCTAGTATCTGTAATTTGCTATCTGTTCCGTATCCTGCATTCATGCTTCATTATTTTCGTCAGTCAGTCAGTAAGCCCGTAAGTTGTCAATGCCATTCATGTCAGTCAAGTCAAGTCTTGAATTCGATTTCATTTATTACGAACGTAAAATTTTCGGCGTTTTATATTTTGAACGTTAATTGATGTGATCAAAATGTAAATAAGCCTTTGACTAAAATATTGTCTGCACCAAATATATTCAGAGCGCATTGTGACCAGCTAAGATGCCTCCGGTGAATTCTAAAAGTAAAAAGAATGGCGCCGAATATGAGGTAAGTGTTTATTTAGCATGCGATTTAACAAGCTTTTATATTCTTTGGTTAGAGCTTTCTATTTTATACAAAATCCTTAAGATTTTCTGTATATCGACTATTATTAGTTATTGTGAGTACTGATTTAATTCATGAATTTTATTTTATTATTGTACACAAGACATTTTTTTTATTTTAAAACTAAGAAATCCCGCGTATTATAATTTTATATAAATTTATTATGCCGTAATAATTACCCGTTCTAATTTCTCATGACACTAATAAAATTTAAACTACTTTATCACATTAAGTAGTACTACATTATGTTAAACTATTGTGGTTTAATTTTGTATATAATTAGTTTGCCTTTTTATCGATATATGAAAACATCGACGTATACATAGAAATAACACATTCTCTTGAAAATCTTTATTATATTAACCATTATTAATTTTCCTGAGAATTTGTTATCACATTTCATAGAGTATTTGACGTAAACGTGATTTCATTTCTTGCCGTTGTGATTTTTAAAACTAACGTTTCTCAACAGCCAAGATAGTATTAGGCTTTAAATGTTTCTTAAAGCAGTATTTTAATACTCTGTCTGAGTTTCCAAAACACATTCTTAAAACATTTGCATGTAGTTTACACAAATAGCCATTAGTACAAGTCATTAGACTTGCATATATATTTACATAACATTAGCTCTCTTGTTAAACAGTAGGCAAGGTTAAGTATGACATCTTATTATCTCCTCTATAAATGACTAAAGCATTGATTTTTAATGTATGTGCCATAGATGATTACTATCAACATTATGTATTTCATTTAGCTAAACAAACAGATAAATGTTTGATGAGTTGTGATCATTCATTATCAGTTTAATAATTAGTTCTTGTGTACTGTATTCTTATATTTATATACACAGTGGTAAGCAGATTCTAAGTATTTCCATCTACTATGGTCCTGGAAGACCTTTTGCCTCTTTACTCATTAAAGTGTTTTCTAGTCATCATAGCTACTTATTATTTAGCTACTACTTATTGTTATACCTTGAGCAGCATCAGAAATATTACCAGTGTGAACCTAGTGGCTTGAAATTCAGTTTCTCACTCTGGTGGCCCAGGTCAGATCTTGGTGTAAACTTCTTTACAGAAATGTGTTTTACAATTAAATATAATGTGTTGAAAAACATTGTGAGGAAACCGCACCTCAGAGTTCACAAAAAAAGTTTTCTATGAGGTGAGTGAAGTCTGCTAACCTGCAAACAGCTAGCATGGCTAATTTAGATTAGTAGCCTTAACACTCTCATCTCGAGAGGAGACTTGTGTCCAGTAGTGGACTTAAAAGAGTTGCAAATTTTTTTAACCAACAAATTTTCAACCCATTTATTATTGTATATTGTACATCACATGGTGATATTATCAGTTACTCAACATATGGAAATATATAACATTATTTGTAATATTACAATAGTCACATATCTCTCTAGAATCTTTCTGAAAATTTGCATATTATGTACTTTGCTACAATGTTACATAATTGTATTCCAAATCTATCACAGTCAAAGTGATTTTAACAATAAGCCCATCATAATAATGTAATAAATATAACTTTTTATAAACATGTGTCTTTCCTACTTGTTTTGACCTTTATATTCTTCCTGATCACAGTTCTCTCTTTTCAGAGAGATGACTTGAACCTATCACCATACTCAAATACTATCATGTTTAAATGAAACTTGGATGTACCAGCTAGGTGCAACATGTGTATCAAAATGTTTAATAACCTTAAACTTCTATGAAAATGAACATTGTGAAGTAGTAATAATAATGATAACCATTTGCTCAATATATGTTAATGCTCAATATTTGTTAAAACGTAGAAAAAAATGTGGCAATCTTATATTAGCAATCATTTGTTAAGAGTTGGTAGTAGTCATATTTTTATATACAATCCAATGTATGAAAGTATCAGCAACTTACTGTAATGGTAAAGGAACATAATTTGAAAGGATTTTATACACCTTGGAGTCACCACAATGTTGTCTAAAATGTATGAAGTCTGTCAAAATGTGTATGGTTGCAACGGTGGCAAACTAAGGTCTTACCATTCTCATTCTGAGAGTAGACCTGTGTCTAACAAGTATCAGATAAAAAAAATCATATCTAGTATATAATAATTGTTCCATTATGTTATTTGTGACAGGGCTGTTAGTGCAGTGGTAAACCTGTCTGTTGCACCAGGGACCGTGGCTTCAATTCCCATCTAGAATAAATGTTTGTGTCAGGAGCTAAATTATGATAATTATACATGTATATTAAATTGAATAATGTTTATTGAGCCTGTGCCCAGATGTGGGATTTAAATTGGATTGCAGCCAAAAGATCTTTTTTAACCATTAAATGCCACTGATATGTTGAGTATATGACATAATGAGTATACTTTGTAAAATGAATGAATATTTATTTTACATAGTAATCATTACACAACAAAACTTTGTGTTGCGAGAATTTGACCACTTGTCTTTTTTATAACTGTCCTAATTTTAATCAATAACACTTTTGTTCCAGAACATTGCGAGTAATAAATGTACAATATTAGACTTTGAGAGATACATTCAAGAGAACAAGACTTTGTTGCTGAACGATCCGCTCAGAGACATTCTCCTTTACCCGTCCGATGATGTTTCTGTATGTATAGTACACAATTTTTATTAACATTGATAATTGCCTTTTTATTTATGAGTTCTCACACTATTTAATGTTAAGAACTGACTTATAAACATGCGTCTTACCTCAAAGTAGAATACTACATATTATGCAATTCTAATTTCTAGAAAAATGATGGCAGGGAGACAGTAGAAGCTCAAACCATACTTAAAAGTGCATAGTGTAGTGTATTCATAAAATTAACCTATATAATTATATTTTTACTGTACCATCACGCCAGGTGCGTTATGGGATAGGCAGGAAGCAACAAATGATATTTACTTTGCTCCATAAAATGTGTATAAAAATTTTGAAAGCAAGAAAAATATGGAACACTTATATTGTTCTTACTAATAATTTAACAAGATTTTACCTACTTGTAATAGTAATAATTTTATGGTTTTTACCCCTCAAAAACTGCCTTCTAAGAATTTAAAATCCTTTTCATATTACAAGTGATATTCTAAAAGTGAAATACTTAATGTGACTTTTCCACTGTAAACAGGAAACTGATGAGTTTGTGGTGATTCAATTGTAATGTATGCTTATAGTACATGTCTATACAAGTTGTGTACATTGTACTATTATAGTAAAATATCAGAAATACTGAGGATGTTAAATGGAAAGAAATTGACAAAATGAGATATTTTTTTTTCTACATCCTTGGTATCAGCTGTTTGAATATTAAATTTTTTATGTTTGAAATTAACACTGAATGTTTTATATTGATTTGCTATACACTGTAAGGAGTTATATTTACATAAGATCATTCTATAAATTATTATTGTATGTATACTTCAGCCGATGCCAGACATCTAATTTTTGGTTACCCTGCCAAATGTATTAGGATACAATTACTTTTATAAAGCAGTTTCACTTATTATTTACATATACCTAATTACATCAAAAATATTCAATTGTACAAAGTTGACTGTATAGTGTCTCAGATTCTAATTGTTACTTTCCTCACCAATCATAGAGTGTGGTGCTCCCTCGGCGATGGAGGACAGTGACAACAGCTGTTCCAGATGTGAGAACGGCAGCATCATGCCCGCTGCTCACCAGACAAGCGTTGCTCAGCTATGCATCAAGCTGGAATCTTGTGCATTACAAGTACAGCAGCTATTCTGGAAGCTATCACAACTTACCAAGGTATTTACCATATGTAACTAAATCAGTCTAGAGACAAAATATGTATGACAATTATTAAATTAAACATAATTACTTCTAGTGAATATCTGGGCGTAATTATAGATACTTTACAAATTAATAGCTTCTGTGGAATGTGTTTAAATGCTAAATATTATATGAAATATAAAGTCCGAGCAATAATATATATGTTAAAATATATTTTCTATAATAACTCTCTAGTGAAGTAATTTTAATATGAAGATAATGATCACAAATATACATTACAATATAGCTATGTACGTCTGTGATGACATTTAAACTTCCCACATCCCTCTAAAATACCCATTCACATTAGAGATGAACATGAACCAATGTCAAATATTAGTTGAAGCGCTAACCATATCACAGGCTGTACAGGAAACACCTCGCAGAGATTGCACCGAAACAATCGACTCAGCCCATTAACATACTTTTCACAGTCTGTGGAGTTTAGTATTTAACACTGACCAGTATCTCAAGGTCGATCAACGATATTTATACATATGTATATGCAACATATTAGTGTTTCATTTACGCGGACAACCACAAACATAATGTTGCGATTTTATACGTAAACACAATCTTTCCAAACAAGTTAAAAGTGAAAGTCATGTAGATATAATTGTATAATTATTCTATTTAAACTCTTTATGGTAACCCATTTATGATTTAGTTGTAGAGGTCGAACTTAAGGTCTAAGGATAATTTGTGCCTGTCAATGTGGGTCAGACTCTGAGTGGACGATTAAAGTTTTTTACTGATACATATTATGAAAATAATAAAAACAGTCTACAGTAATCAGATTGTTAACACTTCATATTATGATGTTTGGTAGTCTTCTGTGTTACTGGGATATGAGTTGAAACTCGTCTATTTCAATGACGAACCTTTAAACAACCCTCAATTCAAATTGCCATTGGAAAAGTGTTCGCCGTGTCACATTGTCATATTTCAGGTTAAATGAATAATTAATAAGAATTTCGATATGTATTTTACCCATCGACAATGCCCCTGTCCATTTTAATATTAATAAAGAGCGTTGTAACACCGGAAGTTTTATGATAATATTGTGAGGACTTCCCCACATTATTACTGAGTTACGTGGTTATGTGATAACGTACCACAGAGCGACGATTGTTATAGGAATAGGGTAATCATGCCCTGTTCTATTTCTTATCACACTTACGGTATATATATTTGTATATATTGTGCTCGTACGTCAAGGTAAATAAACAAGCAAGTTGCTTTGTATAATTGAATGCTTTTATATAATATTGTAATATCCATAGCGGTTTATTTATATCGACGTCAACCAGTTTCATTTTTGTGGGCAGCTTGAATAAAGACTACTGTTATATCTAGGACCATATTATACATTAAAAAAATTTAAAAAAAGTCAGAAACCAAATATATATTAAGTATATGTACAGCTTAAAAATAAACATTCAACAAGAACAATACGATAAAAGATAAAATCAGAAAATAAAATCAGTAAAAAAATCTAAAACAAATAAATAATTAAAAAAAGAAATGTGCTAGCATTACGGAGATGTCTATTAATAGTATGAAAACCAAGAATGTATCAGTGTTCTGTGGTAGGCACGTAACTGTCTCGCCCGGAGGATTTGGACGTTCAGCAAACAAGATTCAAATATCTACTTTATGAGGAAAAATTCACACGAATACGAACTAATGCTAAATTCAGTTTCCTTTTGTACGTCGGGAAAATCTAACATTAGTTGAGGGAAGTGTATATTATTCACAAGTCACTTCGAAATACATCCTGTTACAGTCCCAGAGTGCAATACTGGAAGTCACGTGACTAGAAATGAGTTTTTGAACCTTATCTGCGCTTTACACGTGACGCTCTCACCACCTGACAAGGTCATATTGTATGGACTCACGGTAATAGTAAACATTCCGAATAGGGATACAATGTCATTATTATTACATATTGACAGTCACGCCAGGTCCCTTATGAAGTAGGCAGAGAGCACCAAGTGCTTAATGTCTCTTATCCTTAAAGATCTGACATTCATCTTTCTGGAGTCGAGAGCTGGTCGCGATTGATCAGCCACCGTGGTGAAAGGATTGGTCGCAATGTCCAGGGTGGGCCCGGCCGTATATGTTCGTACTTAATCAGGTATATTCGCCGCTCGGGGAGGGTCCTGTCATGCACCCCACATTCACCCTTCTACATTGATTAATCGGTTCATAGACGTACACTTGTTTCGGAGACTCCTGACTAGTTTAGTAGTATTCTCGTAATTGTTTTGAAATGATTTTTACACGCAGGCCCATATGCAACAAGCTAGCCGAGGAGATTTACGACATCGATGCCGACACGGAAAGCGACCACGAAGCTCAGGCCGCCAAGGTGGACGTCGGCACCAAGGAGGGCTATCTGCTCAAGGGCCCCGAAATAGGCTCAGATAGAATATTTAGCAACCTCGCGTCGAAATCGTTTAAGAAACGGTACTGCTCAATGGTGAAAGAGGCGGACGGCACGTATATACTAGAAGTCTACAAGGACGAGAAGAAAACAGACACGAAGCTCACTATTGTAATGGATTTCTGCTCGGATGTTGTGAAGGTAATGCGATTCTTGACATATTAACGTAATAGCCTCATCCACGTATATATGTGTGTGTGCGTACATATTACATAATGGTCTAATGGTCGTCTTTATATTTAATATTTATTGATAAATTTTAGTCATAGAATATACCGGAGACATACGAAACCAGTTTGCGGTTTCGCAGTTTTGTGTTTGGCTATGCATAATGTGCAATCATGCTGATGTGAATTACGTCATGATATTAGTAACCTTAATTTATGTTCTGGCTTCTTCGTTGGTGTAATGGTCGCTATCGCGTCTTAATCGAGAGGTTTTGGATTCGATTCCCGGGTCGGGTACTTTTCTTAACTTGAAATTCGTAGTGGTGACTCAGAGACTGGATTGATGACCGATGTATGGCAATAGGCTCACCTGCTATTCCACGGGACATATAACGTCACAAGTAGATCGTGAGAGTGTACTACACCCCTCTCTGTCTATCCCCTTCGGGTACATAGGAATGGTTTTGTTTAAAATTATATTTTTTATATAATTGGTATAGATCGAAGCAAAAAAATTGTGATTAAAATTTCATTTCAATGTGTTGTAGTATAGAAATAAAAATCGCAAACGGACCACTGGCGAAAATGTTGTGTGTTATTTATTTAACTAACAATGAAAAGGTATTGTGGACGAATTGCGTTCAAATTCTCAAATATACCAATAATCGAAATAGTACGTCTACTGTATCCTGACTCAGGGAAAAGGTACATTAATTTATACTTAGCGTCGTTATCTAATCTGTGAAGCCGGTGTTAATACAAAAAACGCGCTACAATCTATAGTAGGAAAATAGGTATTTATTTCAAACACGTCAATATATTTCGTGTTAAAAAAAACGTATCATCACTCCTATTATCCCCGAAGAGATAAGCAGAGGAGTGGAGTACACTCCCACGTTTCAACAGTTATGTTTACGTCTCACTATGGAATAGGTGGTGAGCCTATTGCCATGCACCGGGCACCAATCCAGACTCCGAGCCACTATTAGAAAATCTAATAATACTGATAATATTATTCTTGTGAAAAAAACTTACAATTTCTTTACTCGTTTAAACTTTATAACTTATATTAATGTCTAATGAAAGCGTTCTAATTTTTGCTTTGTTTATGTTGTTAATAGTGTCTACGTGATAATTTCTGAATGCTCAAATTGAATTAGTACATACATTTAAAACCAGTGTTCATCAAAGAATTCCTTCAACAAACTCTTGTTAAATTCATTGCAAACGATCATGAGTAAGATATTTACAGGCTCGCCAATTACAATTCGTAACAAAAACATTCTTTTGGGTAAACCACATGTAATATACATTTATTTAAAAAAAATTGCGCATTGCGACTGCTCAATGTGCAGGTAATTGAATTGTAAATATGTAAATGAAAAATTGTAAACAAGAATTAAATCGTTAATTATTAAGATATTGCTTATATATGAAAGAAAACAATTACTCAATATTTATGTTGCAATCATAGTGGTATAAAAAATGCATTAGCGAATGATATTTAACAGTAAAAGTATTGATCATGGACGTGAAAATTGACTAAACACGTGATTAAAGCAAGGGAAGTAGCCGAGGGGAGATACAAAACATTTGATATCCTCCCCCACTACTTATGCTGAGCTACAGCCATCAGTTGAACATTACGCTCCGTTGAGATCGGTCGCGTCGACGGAATAGCGTTGTGCTGCGAACTTTATGTTACGTCATGTAAATTAACGTCGTAAATTTGTTAAGCTAAAGTGTTTTCAGTGTTTTGTGGGATAGTGTTCAAAAAGTTTTAGTGAAATGACGCGTGGAAAGCAAGACAAGCGCGTAAGCCTCACACAGCTGTTTGTTGTGTTATGGCTGGTCACCTGTTTTGACGGTAAGTTGGTGTTTTTGGGGTCAATTTTGCATCTACACCCCTTCGATTGCGGCGACGCGGTTCGGTTGTCAAATGAAGTGACCGTTACCTTTAGGTGGAAAGGTTATCAATTCTGTCCTGTAAAATTAAAATAGATTCTACACTTTACACAACTTTGATGCTCATAAATTTTGGTGTTATCAAGCGATTGATAGAGGTCAGACATAAGTCAAATCTTCGAACACTACTTGCATTGGTAAATAAGATAAGGTAACTACGTAGAAACTTCTCTTCAACTAATAAGCATTCAACAAAATAAGTAAGTAATTTTCACTTATAATAATAATAATAAAAAACGTAAACGTAACATCACGCCTGTAATCCCCGAAGAGGTAGGCAGAGGAGTGTAGAACACTCCCACGT
>DWDU01001551.1:0-14410 GCA_018245575.1 Jemadia suekentonmiller
CGTTTCACCAGTTACGTTTACATCCCACTATGGAATAGGTGGTGAGCCTATTGCCATGCATCGGGCACAAATCCAGAATCCAGGGAAAATTAATAGTATTTCTCAGAAACCTCAAATACGCACAATTATATATATATCCAATGCATACATGGTCTATTTTATAGTTAACTACAGAACTAACAGATATTTTTTTTGTAAATGAACAATATTGTAAATCACTACAGGGTATCTATCGATAGTTGATAACGTGATTTTAAATTTAAATCTAGTTTTATAAATGTATGTTGTGTTAATTAGAAGGAAAAGGATTTAAATGGAAAAGGAGCTTAGGTCGCCCTCCTACGAAACTGGTGAGAGTTGATTTATTATGTCCTCAGTTATGATCTAGTTTATAAAGAAGTCGCTTGTTGTGTGCGAAATTACCGACTTTTTCGTAGTCGCTTTACTGCATCGCCAATAGAACGATTATTGGCTCTGAATAAGGGTACTTTCTAACAGGGTACTTTTCTAAGGGTACAGACTGGCTTGGAGAGTGGAGCAGATTTTGATAGTATTTATTTATAGAACTTTAGCACACTTTAATAGTCTCTAGTTAGTCTAGATCAGTTTGAAAGGACTGGAAGAAAGAAGCGTTAAGCTGGTTAGGGATTAACTTAACTCGAAACAGGCGTCTATATGTAATTTAATATTAAATATCAAAAATTATATTATTAATTAGTATGTAATTATTATATATGTAAAATTATTAAATAGTTTATTATGAGAAGTGTACATTTAATTTTGTACTTTCTGTACGGGCATAATAAGTTTAATAATAAAAATGATTATTGAATTGATTTGGTTTTTTTTTTTTTTTTATTTAACCTGATAATTTTACATTCCTACATATTACAATTGTTAGTAAAACAGTGAAAGCCTAGTGCTTTAAATCTAAATTCTATTCTTCGAATTTAAGATATTTCATTTGCTGTAACGGTGAAGAAAAATAAGAGGACATTCCGCACACTTTAAATCTCCGTCATGTTCTCTATGACTATATTCTTTAACTACATCCGGAGAAGGCACCCGTGAACAATGAAATTATAAGTTGATGATAATGTGACGTAGAATTAAAACTGTTTTAACATATTTTAGACTTTGAAATTCAGCCTCTCACTCCGGAGGCTCAGGTTCAAATCCGGACGTTAAAAAATAGCTGTTTATAAAGATGTAGAATATAGTGAGCTGGTGGTACGAAAAAAAATATAGTCAGAAGAAATTCTCAATAAAAAATTTATCTGATGATAGATAATCAAATGATCTTCAACAGGTTTAATCTCGGTAGAAACATTGTCAACCGATGCCCTGAAAGGTGTACTTTACTAAGTCATCTAAAATATTTCAATTCTGGCTTTTGATCATAAATCCAAAACTGTATGACATTTAACGATCTGGTAGTTTTTCTCCTTTCTTCGTTAGCAGAATATATATGTAAAATAAAAAGACATGGAAGCTACAGGTCCTTTATTTATTAATCGTATATTATATAACATCTATGATGGCAGTGTTCCAATGTAAATTAAATTACACACCTACCTACATACAATTTAGATAAATCTGTCTTCAACTAGCAACATTTTCGAAATAACAAGTTTTAAATATGCAGCAATAAGTTTTAATATTCCTTAAAATGAGTATATAATATCAGATAATGAAATTATTACACAATAATACAAAGAATGTCAAGATAAATTTATTTACCAATTCAGGAAGTTCAAGGAAAGTGCTGCCAGTTTCACAGAAGAATGAAATTATTGTATTATTATGTATTTGATAACTTACAGTTATGATAGACTTACTTACGTACATTCATACTTACAAATGCTGAAAATGCTATCGTTTAACTTTAATTATGAATAATTTCCTACTTACAAGTAATGTAGAGTATTAAAGTTTTTTTGACACGATATTCTTAGACACAAGTTTATTATCCTAATATATTATATATGGAAAAAAATATCCATTTGAAATCACAATATGTTGAATTAGAAATAAATAATGACTTTTTATCCGTTATTTTGAATATCCACATGTAAATCGACATATTTTTATCTTATTACGAGTTCCACATAAAAATGTGTTTTTATACAAAATGCATGAACAACGTACTATATGATAATAATTTAATATACCTTCCACATCTACAGTTGTTTTTGGTTTACCTTCTTCATCAAAAAAAAAGTTCTCTAAAACGTTATAAATTAATTAAATTAGAATTAAACATTAATATTTTCACTTGGGTAATCGATTCGTAACAATATTTGCGAAAACATATTGCATTTACGTAGGAGGTAATTATAAAGACCTAACAATTCTCAAGACGACATACTTTATATTATAAAAGGATGTATTTTCGTAGGTTTACTAACGAGGAATATGTATTGGAATAAGTCTACATTCTATAATTAATGAGTATTTTTGTAATATAGCATGATGGAAATTTCCGTATAGTACCAAACATCTTAATAATCTTGATCACACAGCCGTTGACCATCGACAACTATGACTACGGCGTAAGCTTACTTCTTCTGGTCTGGAATTTCAGACCATTTAAATCATGAGTAGATCCCTGCAGTCTCTCCACAATCAGTCTTAATTATGAAACATTAATTCAAGTTTGTCATACGTATTTTTCCGCTGACATGCGTATAAAACTTTGCTATGTCTACTTCTAATATTTTGCTGTCTAATACGTTAGAACCTACCGAGTAGATTACCACCAAGTACGCACATCCACATCCGTCCCTGTCACGTACTTAGTGAGATATTTATTTTATTCTAATTATTGGACTTTATCTATGGTCTTAGTCATCCCATATAAATCAATTTAAATGTCAAATGTCTCATGATAGACACAATAAAAATATCATCTGGTTACATAAGAGTATTCACGATATAAAGATAATATATCCCTACGTAGTTAGAGTAGGCGAGCTGTAAGCGCGTATGTAAGTGAAAAAGTCACCTGGATAGAAAGAGAAAGAATAGGCATTTGGTATTATGGTATCTGAATCTAAATGGTATATGATTGGCTTCTTTAAACATTGACATGCGAGTTTCCAGGCAGATACGATAATTTAATTACAAACACGAGTACCAAATTATTATTTTTCTCTTTCTTTTGACGTGACCCTTTTTTGCTTGGCTCGCCTACTTTACGTATATGATGCCTCTATGATTTACCGAAAACGGTGGGGATGTTGATGATGATTTACAGTCGTTGAGATAGACACCAATACGTTATTAACATAGACAATGTATACACGGATTATTCCACTCATAGACAATATACTAAGTTTATTACGTATTATGCATTAACTTCTTATGACTAACATTTAACAATGTACAGTACATTTTCTGAGATCACTACAGTACCTCTAATTACGCTATCGTACGACGTATGTACATACAGATTTACATTGATAATATACATATATTTAAGACCATTAAAATTTAATTTTTGTAACGATGGAAGGAAAGGTTCGAATACACAACGGGCAAAAATAAATAATGCTATAGATAACTACATATTTATGTATATGAAAAATTGTTAAGAATATCTTTAAAGCAGCCTTTTATAACAAAATTATTCAGTCAGTAGTTTTCATCTATTAAGATTTACGTCTGTTCTGTTAGACTTATTAAAAAAGATTTGATGAACAACTACTTTGAATAAAAACTATAAAGGAATTTAAAATATTTGATGTGTGAAAATATTTCAGAAATTATCAATAGAAGAGCAGAACTTTGGAACACTATTTTATACATATTATTTGAATTATTAAATTTTTTTGTAAATTTCAACTCAATTAATTTAGTTATGTACATATATAATAATTTTTGAAATTATTGGGATGGATGAAAAGTCTAAACGTATTACTTTTTGTAACTTAAAAATTAATAAATAACAAAATGAATTTATGAAAAATTTATTTTTAATTTTTCATAAACTTTCTAATTTAACCAAAACTAAAAAAACTAGAGGAACAAATATGTAATGTGACATGTTTTTAAAAATACTACAGTTTTCTTAATTCTAACGACATTCTCATTTTGACCGTGTCATTTATTAGTACTGTCATGTTAATATCCTTCCTGTATTTTAGTAGATCATAATATGTATTACAATTATACATACAAATGACTAATATAATATATTATACAAGTCTGCATCATATATACATATATGCTCGAAAACAAATTGATAAAAACATTAAATAAATAATGATTTCTTAATAAATGAAACGGATTTTAGCACAACAATCTTGTTCTAATATTAAATATTGAAATATACAATATGAATGTTAATATTATAATTACTTTTATATCTAAAATTGTGCTAATATATGTATATAGTATTATATCTATACAATAGAACCGAAACTAAATAAATAAAGGAGATGATTTTTTATTTGTTGTAAATAATAGACACCGCAATAAAGGAATGTTAGTATATAAATAGATGTAAAACAAAAAATAAGCTACTCATGGAAATGTGATTATAAATAAAATAAAAATTACATATTTTTTATGTAAAAATAGACAGAGCAAATTAAAATATTGACTCTCTATACTTAAATCAGCTTGCAGTTACGTATTATGTTCGTTTGTTAGCATGCCGTTTGTAAAATTATATATAAAAGAACGCTTCCTAATGGTCATTTAAAACAGAACTATGATTGGTTCAGAAATAACCTGAACTAGTTATAAACGCTCTGTGATTGGTGTAAAATTAAGATAAAGTTTTAGAAGCCTCTAGGTTACTGTAACTGGTGCACCCGTTAATTCCTCTGGAAACGGATCCACGAAAATATTCCGGAAGTGATTATAATTTTTTATTTAAATTAAATTAATTTCTCTATTGTTACAATGAGTTTTATCTGGAACTATGGTGTATTGATGAGTCGTCGTCTGCAAAACTTGCTCTGTTACGTCGTTCGCATCTTTTCTGATGCTGTCTGATGAACGCGCTGAGTCGATTAAGAAGGAATTGCTTGTCGTGGCCTTCTAACACCAGTTGGTTCTTCAACACTGCCACCATGTGCCTGTTGGCGGCCGCGACTGCCCAGTAATAGTACAAGAAAAATAACAAAATCGCGAAAGCGGGCACCCCGAATGTCGATGTGCCCAGTAGGAAAATCGCTTCCCTTATGAAATACGGGAACGCGTCGAATGTTTGTATAACGAACTCCCACACGCTGTCGAAGCCTCTGAAAGGACCGCAGCTTATCGATGGCACAATCTCCGCTATCGAATAGGCGACGGGTATTATAGATATCACGAAGCCCAACAACAGCACCGACATGAACAACGATTTAGATTTAGACGCTTTATAAACAATAGGCGACGGCGTACAATTCACCAGACACGCGAACTTCTTCACGTAGAAGATGAGGAAGTAGAAAATTGTGCCGATTATCGGTAGGAAAGGACAGAAGAATGTTCCCATCCATATGATGGTCTGTATGTAGACGATGTCCAGGACATGTTTGGGGAGATAGAACGATTGAATGCCAATCATTCGGAGACATCCGTTCGAGGTATGTCTCGCTAACAACGACCTCGGCAAGTTGATGAAGAAAGTCATGACGAATTGCAAAGCGAAATCAGTCAGGATCAATTTGTAAAACTGTTGGCCAACGTATGTTTCCCAACACTCGAGCCTCCAGTCCTCACTGTTCACAGCGCACACGACTCTATTTGGGTCTGTCACTTGGATGTATATCTGACTCAGTAGAACAGCTAACGAGGACAGTCTCAGCAATACAGTCCTCAAGAGTGTTATTATGAGCACATGGGCGGGCGTGTAACACTCGAACTCCTTCAAATACCCAAATATCTCCGGGATGATCATATTGAGGACCACGATGCAAATGTACGGCAGGAACTCCAGCAGCGTGGTCTCCAGCTGCCAAACGGAGTATCTTCGGACGGTGTTGGACGCTTTGAACGCTATGGGTAAAGTTAATTGCTCCGCTGTCATATTATATACATCGGTTTCGGCAACTATTGTCCGGTTGACTGAGTCCTCGTTCAATTTAACCATCGAGTAGTTGAACGTGACATATATGAGCACACCCGAACCAACGAGTATTACGAACACTATAATATTTATTAGCAACCGTTTCAAATGCAACAGAATCTGACTCTCCCTCGTGCGCAGCTGCTTCTCCTCCTTGAACCTCTCCTCTTCTAGACAGCCCTTGATTTCGTTGTACAGCGCTTTGTGTTTCACCTTGGCCGATTTCTCGTTGTGAATGCAGAAGTCCCAGCCGCCGAACACGATGTTGCAGTACATGTAGAACTGGCCCTCGCTGGCGACCAGCCGCTCCTTGAAGCCCCTCGCCGCCGACTTCACTATCGCTACCAGGGAGAATAGGGCCCAAGTGATTGGGACTAGAATGTAAGCTAACGGCGAATTGAAAAACATCTCGGCATCCCACAAATTCCTAAGGAAATACGTGTATATTTGATCACTGTACACGCCGTAGAATAGTAGTGTCCTCTCCATCCAGCCCGTGCCTTGGATCAGGTCTAAAACTACGTTAGTTTCCGTCATATTCCTCTGTAAGTACGCCTCGGAGCAGCACACGGTCGAGTTCTCGTGGAACACCTCGCAGTAGTTCTCCTCCTCCATCAGCATTAGCTTCGGCAGTATTAGGAACAAGACGATCAGCAGCGAAATGGCCAGGTTGAGGAATAGCAGCCATCGCAGGAACAGGAAATATGATACTACACCGGTGCCAAATTTACCCTCGATTTCCCTCATGGGTGACTGCCACAGCTCAAATTTGCCCACGACCTCGGCGAATCTGATACTAAATCGGTGCCACACCTTGCGTTGCCTCCATTGTAGTTGCTCCAGCCCTTGCAGGCGTAGTTTCGTTGCGTTCTGTGAAAACAAAAAAAGTACTTACCACTTCGCTCAGGTCTTACTCGAAAACAGGAGACTTAAAGCCGTGGTCAATAACATTCAAAACCGGTAAATATCACACTTTGAGATATCGGCTATATGAATCTTTAATGAAATTAAACATCTCATTGGAGATCCAAGATACTCTATAAGATTGCTATTAGTGATTAATAATTCCCTAACTTTTGGGAAATGGATCAATAAAGGTTCTCTTTGACTACCAAATAAAATAAAGTATGCAAGTATCTGTGATTATATTATTGATTCTTGAATATATAGCATAGATACATCAATGCATGTGATGAACTAGCTTAACATTGAGGGGTAGTAATGAAACTCTAACAGATATCCAAAAGAATTTTATATCTTGTAATATATGTTCAAACACACTTAAGTGGGGGGCTAAGTACGAACCCTGGCACACTTCGGACTATACAAAGATATGCGTGTTTTAAATACTAAATACTACAGACTATAACGGGAAGGACAAATTACGAGAAAACCCACACAGTTCAGTGTATTTTTACACATTTTGCTATTAAGTAACTTTCATTTTTATAGGAAAAGAGAAGACAAAAGAATTAACGTGTCGACAAATGTCTACGTACCAGACTGGCGACCGTTAAGTGCTGTAAACTAATCTACCTGTTCGCCCTTCTTCTATTTAATATAGAACATATATACCTGCAGTCTGGCTTTCAGCTCGCGTTTCTGGTTCATGGGTACGGGCATCGCCTTGATCTGCATGATCTCCTCCCAAGTTCGCTCTTCGTTCGATAGGTTTTCTAAAAATAAAATAGGGTTATGTAACAAATTTTGCCATTAATTTTTGTTAGTGGCAAGACGATTCGGCCACGAGCCAATGGTTAATACGTCATAAAGTGTCAATATTTATTACATCGTAAAATTACATTAAATCGTAATTTGAACGTAAATGTAACATCACGCCTGTAATCCCCGAAGAGGTAGGCTGAAGAATACAGTGCACTCCCACGTTTCACCAGTATGTAAAAATGCGAGAGACAAAAACGACTCATTAGTTACAACGTAACTTGTAAAGTTACATTATGTGCCTGCCATCTTCAACTGATTTCGATAAAACATTTTTCAACCCACACCAAGACTTGGAGTTTTAGACAAAAGAGAAGATTATCACTGCTAAAAGAGAGAAGATAAACAGAAATACACATTATTCTTACACCAAATTGAAGCCAAAGGAATTGTTAAATTTATTCACTATTTTTGTGAAATTATTTGAATTTTATTTGCTAAGCACACTTCTATCCGAGTAAATGTGGAGAAGTCCACTGACCAACGAAAAAAGGGTCAAGAACCCACAAATCAGGTGATAATTAATGACATCACAAGGTAAGGAACATTTTTTTAGTACAAAGAGGATAATGATCCAATTATAAAAGTTAGTACCATAAATTGGTATTAAATGGGCTCTGCAGCGAAATATCGATAAATTTGACATAATTATAAAAGTTTTGTTCGCCAACCCACACTTAGTCAGCGTGGCGGGCCTTAAGCTTTCTCATTTTGGGAGAGGACCCGATTCCGACAGCGTAACGTTGCAGCGGCGTGACGACAAATTTTTTAAAAATTACTCTCTGTACTGCTATAGGTAGACCATGTGAGTTTCTGTATTCTCAAATAGAATTCTAGACGTATTTGATTGAATGTTCATGGGCTGTAATTGGTGATAAACTTGTCCCATTTATTTATTTCATTAATTTAATGTTAATTAAAACGGATATAATAAACAACTTACACTGATTAACATAATACATTTCAATTTGTTATTATTATTGTTTTTAATGTTTTTCCATATCATTTTTCCGCCCAACGTATTTTCGTTGGACTCCACACTTATTTATTTCATACTATGTACTTTGAACCTGTAATTTAATTATAAACTCACCGATGTACTTTCATGGTTTTAAATAATAAGTTTCAAATGAGATTTTTTTGTTCTCTAAAGAAGAAAATTAAAAAAAAGAAAAAGATAATTAATTTTTTTTTTTTTTCAAAAATATAATAATATCTTTGTCGGTTGCCAATCAAAATTGTTATTGATAATATCGAATGTTATTATAGTTAATGATGCTGTGATTGTCATGAAGTGCTATTTAAACTAACTGAAAACCAGTTAAATATACCATAATGTAGTCTGTAGTAGGTACACGTTTTTCAAATTTGGATTATATAAGAAACACTAACAGTCCGCAGCCTACCTCTTCGGCATTACAAGCGTGATGTTAGGTTTTCCTACAATTTGTATAATATACAGATTAATTGGTCATGTCATTTCATAACTTCAAGAACTGTAACTATATGATATCAGTTGTGGTGTATTTGTTACAGGAGTGTTAAGACTGTATTTATGGGGACGAAGGAAATGTACAACAACATAATAGAATAAAGAAGACTAGTTTGAAGTACCACTTTGTACATATCAAGGAGGTCATGGTCCTTGTAGCCAGATTTTAATTTTCATGGGTATACTCATTTCAAACTCTACACGTCTTTAGATGTTTGCTAGGTCAATAAACTCACCCCCTATAACATTTGGAGCCAAAAGTGGGAAAGTGTTCATCTGCCTATCCCTTTGAACATTGTGATGGTCAAATTTAAAATAAAACACAACACAAAATAAGTTAAGTATTAACTGTTGGAGAAGTTAAGTCTCCGAAACCAGCGGGCAAGAGACATAAATGTGGAAGAAACACGACATGTCTGCTCGAACAGTGATACTTGGCAGGCGGTGATGTCTGTCAAGCCCACGACGGAGCTGGCGTGAAGTTATAATAATAATACAATACCCGACAAGTCCGGCAACATCGACAGGTGTATGTCGCGGCTCTGCGTGGTGCGCGCGTACGTGGACTGTCGCCTCTCATTCTGAGACCGAGCGCGTTTCACAGTTGTCGCTGAAATAACACAATGTATTTCACAATAGAAAGTAAGAAGGAAAAAAGAAACCTCTATTCTTTCACCATCCTGCAACAATAACAATATACTTAACAATTAGATGGAGACAACCGAAAATATAATAATAATAAAAAGGAAGAAAAAAGGAGTCAGGTATACACAAATCTACCCTAGACTATCACACAATATTAGAACAAGACGAATGCTGGGTAAAATTTTCTGGACCAACAGTCCAGTTTATAATGTTTCCGAGCCACGAGTCGCAGGTTGCGACTTCGATTTCCACTCGAAACAGATTTTTGAGCATATGTTCTTTGTTTTGATTTCAAATTATCTGTGTATATATTTAAACATTTAAATAACGTATGCTTAACAATTTCCTGTGACACAGTAAAGGCTCGGGCCGAGTGTGGAGTCAGATGGCCGAGCGTGAGTTGTCCCATGGTATTACGCCGACTGTCTCGGTCAGAACTTGATAAGTCGTGATCTTGACCAAGATCATGCGACATAAAATATTCAAATACCTAATGCCGAATAGGTCCAACATTACTATCAAGCTTCTGTGAGTGCGTGTGAGTAGCGTTGTTGAAATTTTAATGGTGCGTATGAATTATTTGACGGATTTCATTGCGCTATCTTAATATACATAACTTAGTGCACGCTTTTCAACTTCGATTATCACGATAACTGGTAAAGGTCTTCAAAGAGGGAACTATATTATATATTAATATCTATAATATATGTATATCATATTAAACTGTCGCAGATAGTAGTTATGTTATAATATATTATTATGTCTTGCTATACCGAGATATAGGTATGTAATAACATATTTTAACGACGAATTATATTATAGCCGAATAATTATATTATATTATTATATTATTCGTATAATAATTATATTATACGAATTATATTAAGGTAACTCGAGCGTAACTAAAGAAACTATATCGTAATATATCGAAATATCCCATGCTGTAATACATATTGCGGTTCCCTATGTGACGACCTATTGGGTGAATAAAGCACGTGCGAAGTGGAGAAAAGATATAAGGGGTCCGTTATGGAACAGTCTCGGCTTGAACACAGCTTTACGTGGTGTATTTAGTAAGAATGCTGTCATTTACCGAAGTGTACTAATGTTCATACATCATACGATACTCGTAACTACAGAAGACAAATGCTGCGAGTCTATTCTGTTTATTTAGATATACTGTTACTGTGACTGTGTTATTACAATATAATCGACTTGACCGCAACATCTGCAGCTCAGTTTGGAATAACTATTCAGTCAGTAATATATTCGATTTTGACATCGCTAATTTATTGTTAAAATTAAATGGTCTTTTTATTCTTTAATTATGTTACATTAGTTGATAAATGAGAATTGTATACGTTGTTTTGATACATTCGTAAGTTTATCGTGAGTAGGATAAGTGCTCTGTAATAATGTATAAAATTCGAAATTGTTAAGCGTATACCAGATAAAGAATTGAATCGACAGTTAATAGATTAAGGATTCCGTAACTTACTATTTCTCGCCTGTTTTGAGGGCAGTAACGTAGCCAACTTAGCAGCGTCAGCCCTCTGGAGGTTCTCGAAGAGTTCCTGCTCGCCGCCAGGGTACAGCTCCTGGTAGAACTCTCCTCCAGCCTCCTCCCAGCCCTCATGCTTCTTGGAGCGTGACTTATTTTTGGACGAGTTACCCCCTGACATTGTTTATGGTTGCATTTTATCTGCGGACAAGGAAAAAGAGTAAAGCAAAATTTTATAGAAATATAAGAAAAAATAGAGAAATAGTATAAATAGAGTACCTAATAGACAAATAGAGAATGGACATGAAAAATGTTGAGAAAAAAAAAGAAAATCATTAGATTCCTATTTCTCCGCAATGACTTTACCGAACCATCGCGAAATAAATGCAGTCGCGATCTTCGCTTAAGTCTCTTATTACACTGTCATGTATACGGTCTAGTGATCAAACAGTTTATTAGAAATTTTGGAATTGCATTAAAGAAACCCGAACTGGATCTGACTCCGGCCGAATGTCTAACGACTTTTACCTACAATGTACGATATAGACATTTAATGGACGCACGAGACGAACAATATTACTTTTCACCCAGGTAAAACGTTACCGGCTATCCAACAGGACTAGTGTTCAACTTGAACGCTAATATTTATTACCCGGGTTAATGATAACTTTGGCATAATAATGACCCGGCATAATAGCATAAACCTTTGGCATAAAAATAATACCACAAAAAAATCTATTACCTCATCAGGAATTGCTACATCGATAGCAGTCAGCAGTAGCTCACAGTCACATAATGGAACGAATGAATTTTTAACACTGTTTTATTGGCCAACGATAAAACCGAAAACATAATACGTAGCCTATTATTCATGAAGATGTAGGCAGTGGAATGTTGTACACTCGCATGTTTCACCAGAAAAATTTCACCCCACCTTGGAATATATTGTGAGCCTATTGTCCTACACTGAGCATGAGCACAAATTCAGCCTCCGGTGTACTAATATAATATCTCAGTTAAACAAATCAAATAGCACCACGACCCGGGAATGGATAAAACTATCACTATTCTTTTCTTTAAACATCACATGATAATTACATGGATAAAACGCGCCGATCGCATCAAAACTATGACTGCAATAAATCAGCATGAAACGGAAATTCCGTCAATCGCATTTCATTATCCTATCGTTAGCTACATTGAAGAGATATGATTGAGATTATGACATCATTTATTATAAAGGCTGTTCCAACAAACATTAAATTTAAGTATGACTTTCTTAATACTATTTCTACCATATTGCCCTGTTAAAGGAAGACATGTTTCAATTACCAATTATTTACAATGTACAATAACTATAGTGAAAACTATAGCAATGAAAAACAAATAAATTTTGATATGGCTTATAACAATGGTGGGTGTTCCCGGTTCCAAATGATAATTTAAAATGGGTATATTTTCAACATTTCTTTTAATTTTTCTATTGGCCCTTATGTGATTAAATAATGAAATTACCGATATAAATGAATATGTATATTTTTTTAAATATCATCTTATTGGTAATCCACGGGATATCAGGGCTCAGTGTGATTATAAATAAAGTACCATATATTAAATTTATCTAATATAATTAATTATATTTTTGTCTAGTGTACAACAAGACGTGGTATGAAAAATGTTAAAGACAAAGCTGATTAATAAATAATTCCAATAACTGATAGCAGTTATCAAAATATAAACAGAAATTAATTACAATCCATTGTATTTTCCTATCATAAGTTTTCTAATTGTGTAGATAACATTACATGATATTGAAAATTCTAATGTCTTTGGTTACATTTAATACAGGGGTTCTATCAAAAAGTTGAATTTTGAAACTCTGAGATACTGGACCATCTAGCACGTCATCACTAAAGTCACATTTTATGCATCATTATATATCCACTAATAGTGTTTATTGCCAGGCCCCTTGCGGTGTAGGCAATGAGTGCACAGCCGCAAACATCTCTATACCTAAATACTTGACATTCTACAATCATCACACACAATCAATCTTAATTAGGACCTTATTTGATACTCCATGATCATCCAATAAATTATCATGCAATTTTTTAATTTTTTCTTGGAATACCATGGTTTAATCATTATCATCAACCTAAATTCATAGTATTTCATATCCCTCACGTGAGGGTTTTTTTGCCCACAATCCCAGCATTGGGCATGCAGGTTGGAGATCACAGAGCACAGTCTTTCACATTGCTTATGTGGATTTAGCCGGGACTAGGCAAACTGCCCATGGTGTGTTCTATCAGTGCAGAGTTTAATTGCCTCTTATTACACCCTCATACACCTGGTCAGGGATGTGTTCTGTTCCCGCCCCAACATGTATAATGGTTTAAAGTGATAGTCAATTGTGCTGATCAAATGTGGGTTGGCACACTTCAGACACTTGTACTGTTCATAAAAAACTTCAGAAACAAGGTAATACAATTGTATGCTTAGTAAGTATCTTTCACAGAGACACATGAGGTTCAATTGTTTCGGGCCTGTTACATCTTTGTGAGTCATGAAAATTACCACAGGACTGTTGGATGATCATAAATCTAAATTGAAACTTAAGAATATTACATAGTAAATGAATCATCATGAAAAATATCCAATCACATGTGCGTCATTATCACCAAAATATACATTATTGATAAAATAGGAAAAATTGGGCTGCCTCATTTATCAAATGATTGCAAGTGTGACTGCTGATCGGGATGGGTACTATCCAATTTTTCTAACTAGAATTTCCTAAAAGTGCAGTCTAGATTTTTTAATAACAATATCTCGGGACATCTCCACAGAGCAATTTGATCTCAAAGTAAGTATCAAGAGAGCTTGTGGTATGCTAACCAGACAGCTGATAAACTACATAACAAAAAAAGTAACATCACGCCTGTAATCCCCGAAGAGGTAGGCAGAGGAGTGTAGAACACTCCCACGT
>DWDU01001552.1:0-14409 GCA_018245575.1 Jemadia suekentonmiller
GCCCGACCCGGGAATCGAACCCAGGACCTCCCGATCGGCAGTCGCACTTGCAACCAACACGACCAACAAGGCAGTCATCTATATACATCTATATACATATATTATAAGCACGCGCTTGAAACATTATTGCTAGTGTAGATCTTTCAAAAATAGGTGATAGTGTGAAATAAATGACAGAGATTCAATAAATTTTATATTTTTAAGTAGTAGAAAATAAAAGGTAATAAGAACAAAATTGTTGTAGATAGTTATTTACGCGCTAAACATAATTTAGGGACTTATACAAAATCAGTATCACTGCCCTGAATTGCTCCGATCGTGTCGTAGCGACGCAAGCGAATGAAGCGAAGCGCCCGGATCCTGAAGCGCAGTTTAGATGTGGGTGCCCGCAGCGATAGAGAAGAATCCAACACGGCAGCGAAACAGTGGCGGTTATGTGCACAGACCGCGTCAGCACCGTACCCAGGAACCCCAATCTGGGTTAATTGAAACACTTTTCTTCTATACAGATCAAAAACTCCGCAGCAAAAATACCACAGGTTTATGCACTTAGAACGCTCAAAATCCGCAAACCTCACGAATTATACTTTAGTACGACAATAATCTTCAAAGTGAAAAATTAGTAGCCGCCATCGTCGCTCTACCTCGTGGAGCAAACGGCTCGACCGCTGTCATGAACGACGATGACTCCTATCCACTTGGCGCATACTGCCGAATATAACGTAGGCGCCTGTTAGGTTTACGATGCTATGTCAGAAGATATGTGCCCCCTACTAAGACATAGGCGTATATGGAACCTTTATACGCTGTCAGATGGCGGTACGACGCGGTCTGCCTACGCACAGCTAAATGTCCTGACCGCCTGTAGGCAGCAGCGTAGACGGTACGAGAAGCTGTGCTTAGCGATCTCCAGCCCACATGACCAGTGTGAGGATTATGGGCATAGCTCCTCAGGGGAAGCCAATATCCAGAAGTGTACTGCAATAGGATGATGATACCAAAGGACAAGGTCGGTAATACAGATTGAAAGATTTTTTTTAGATTATAAATATGTAATTAGTAATATTCAGCTAATAACAAATTACAGGCAATATAATCTTTATAACAAATGATAATATTACGTAATAATTTGATACAATTTAGGTACAACAGTAACATATCTCTTTGCTATTTCTTCTTCCACGTTTACATTCCAAGCTTAATATAACTTTATTCGTTTCTGATAAAATACACGTGCAAATTAAGATATTTAAACACGACAGAACAATCTCGCGTATATATAAGTATTATAATACAATAGTGCATGTACAAATACTACGATTACTTAGACCAAATGAGGTTATTTAATTTAATGTAAGTTAATGTAATAATCAGTACACATTGCGTTACACATTATATGTACAATATATTATGTAGTTTGTTTATTAACAGTAATTATTGTATTACATAGTTTTTTCCGTCTCACAAAAGACCCACTAGCTACTTTCGACTTCTATTACATTTTTCAAATGAATACTATAACGAATAATATTCTTAAATAACAGAATACCTAACAAACGTAATATCATGCCTGTAATACCCGAAAAGGTAGGCAGAGGAATGTAGAACACTGAAACGTTTCACCAGTTACGATTTACGTCCCACCTTGGAATAGGTGGTGAGCCTATTCCGACACACAAGGCACATATCCAGACTCCAAACCACTACTAGAAAATATAAATTAGAAAATTTAGTAGTGCCTGACCCGGGAATCGAACCCAGGACCTCTTGATCAGCAGTCGCGATTGCAACCAACACGACCAACGAGGCAGACTAAATGATGGTAGTGCTGCCATCTAGGCGTTAGTGGTGCCAAGTAGGTGACTGTGCTGTTATTCGTTGAGTACGTACTACTACTACCCACGTTATAAGACTTTTAAGTGGCTACGTTAGGTGTACAACTGTACACCTATAAACCTAGCATCACGTGATGCCAGGTTTTTCGCGTCCCCATTGTCGTACGGTTAACAAGTTAAATAATAAAAGTGAAATCATTTGACGATATCTACATAACACCAACAAATTCAGCAACCCACCCTGGGCCTCCGTTATTCATGGTAGTGACAAATAAAATTCTAACAAAGTTGTCAGGGGCCACGTAATCAGCTGGCGGTTCCTCGCAATACTTCGAGATTACGTTTTCATTCTTATCCCGCAGCTCGACGTAATTCTGATCACACATTTTGCCTAAGCTGAAAGTGCTGAAACGTAACATCAAATGTGTTCCAAGTGGCGTCTGAAGGTCCCACTGACAAGTGCTCTTCCTGCGATACACTTCAGGATACAGTGGGCTAGTGACTCGACCCACTATGTTTTGTAATGTTCCGCCGCAACCACGGCCGCGATCGGTGGAGACATAATTCAAATCATATGTAATCATGTTATAAGCTTGCGCATGGTTGTGAAATAATAAATAGCGGCCGGTTGAAAATATTGGTACATCGGTATATTCGTTTACTATATTTAACATTAGCTTAGAATTCGTATCATTCCCGTCGTATATCTTTAAGAAAACTGCGTTATCATAGTAATCCGGAGAAAGACTTATAAAGTAAGCCGATATTGAATGGTTTTCAGGCGCAGTAATTAAAGTATAGCAGTCTCGTTGTTGTACTTCGTCCGAAACGCTCTGGTAACTAAATTGTATTCTACCCTGAGTTCCTGTATAATTTCTTCCACAAAACCCTAAAAATATTACTTCGAATTCGACGCCCCTGTGGTCTTTGACATTACTGACTGGTGAAGTAAATAAATTGATGCTTGTCGTCCCTTGAACATAATAATCTACTGATCGCACGGAGCCACACAAGTCGAAATGAAGAGGATAGCTGAGCGTACTGTCAAATAGGTAAGCATGTGAGAAAAAGTTATCTTTGTATCCATTCATAACAACATCTTGCCCTGCAGATATGTTATTGTAAGCTTCCGAATATCCAATAATACTGAGCCTATCTTTCTCACACCTGCCTCCCGTTTGACCCTCAATATCTAGGTTATGAATTGTCACTTGTATTATATTATATGGTTCAAGGTTGGTGTCTAAATCGTAAGTACAGTGCAGTCCACGTGGAATTGATCCTGTTTCGTACCCAGGAGACGTCCATTTCCATGCTTCGTGAGTAACTAAAATCGAAGTATGGCCACATATCGATCTTTGTGCAGTCAAAATCGCCATAAAACCTGAACTATTTATTTCTCCATCAGTTGAAAGTCTCATGCTGATCAGATTACGAGATGAAATTAACTGTGGTGGTGCAGTGTGTCCGCAATACTTTCCGATAACTAAACTGTTCGGGTTAAGCCCATCTCTTACTTCAACTACATCACAATCACATTTACTTAACCCTACCGCAGTTTGATTAACATTTTCACATGGAGCTATGTGAAAAGATTCAAAATGAACTTTAATGACATGATCTACTGGCGCTTTAATTTCCCAATTGCAGTCTAAGAAGTTTTCGTAAAGAACACTTGCACCAATTAAAGGCGATATAATAGTTTTTGTCAATTCAGACGTTAAATTTACTGGACCCCCACAGCCGACTGATTCTGAGTAACTAAAAAATACTTCAACCTGGAAACCTTTATAGTTTATATTCGAGTCAGTGATAAACTGCAATAGTGCTTTATTCCCTTTGCTCCTAATGCTTTTTGTCGAATTAAAGTAACCGCATAGTAACGCTATGCGTTGGCTTAAGTCAATATTATGACCTTCGTATATACCAACATAATCATTGTAACACGTGCTGTAACTTTCTAAATCTATGTATAAAAATTTAAACACAACGATTTTGTTCGTTGGACCCTCAACAATCCACGTGCAGTTCATATTATTGTCATAAGAATCTTCAGGTCCCGAGGTTATCAACGTTGCGTTCCTGATAACCGAACCACATGAAGATATTGAGTAAGACAATTTGAAACCCTTTCTTTGAGTATAGGGATCTGTTTTTAAAATGATTTTAGCGCTGTCAATATTGAACATTCGTTTTGGCATTTCTTTGCCACAAAATACTTCTTCCAAATAGTTGCTCGGTCCAGAAGCAACTATAGTAACATTATCATAGCGGCAATCAGGAAAAGTACCTTCAAATTCAAAGTCTTCAAACCTTATAACAATAGGTCGTCCGGAACCAGTTATTTCATATACGCAATTTAAGGATGGAGCATAATTATACGGATAACCAGGACTATAAATGAACTGTTCTTCTTCGGAAGCTAAGAACTCCCCGCCACATACAGAATTCCACTTAGCTTTAAAACCATCCAATGAAATTGAATCGTCCGTGCGTAATGTTACTTTCATTTTGTTAAATGTAGAATTGAATGCAGGTGGTAAGCGACGTCCGCACAATCTACCTATTTCAGTATATGCATGATATCCTGTCCAATCATAAATGATAACGGCGTCCTTAGTGCAATTTGATGTATCTTGTATAGCAAATCTATCCACGAATTGTAAAGATACTCTGTTACCTAAATCCGCTTGAATTTCCCACGCACATTCTAGATTGTTAGGATAACCCTTAGGAAAATTAGGCGTGATGAATACTAAATTGCGTTTCGTAAGAAACCCGCCACACTGGTCACTGATAGTCCTAGCCGTAACATTTATTTTTCTCTGTGTTTGGGGTTTTGAATGGTATTGAATATATGTGTAAATAAAAGATGTACTTAATGCACTCTCGGGAATTTTATCTCTGCAGTAATCTCCTATAATAGGAGCTGTTTCATCTAAGCCCTGCGATATTTGTAAATATTCATCGGCGCAGTCTAAAAGGAAAGAACCGCCTAATTTAACCTCCAACCGAATGCCAGCAGGTATAACAAGGACCCAGGCACAATCCAAAGAATTGGTATGATTGATTGGAACATTAAAGACGTTAGTTATTTCTTGTCCTATGTGTACGATGCCTCCACAAGGTTGTCTGGACCAGTCTAAGTGGAAGTTAAAATTGGTATTACCGTTTTTTCTTGCCTGTATGAGTACGGAGTTGGATAGTAATCTGTAAGCAACGCTAGTGTTACTACAGATTTTTCTAGAATAATCTATATCGTCTTTTTCAGCTTTTGCCCTAATAGTTAAAATGGAGTCTACAAACCTGCATACTGATTTCGTTGAAGTTGATGTCATTCTGATATTTAGAAGTATAGAATTATACTGAAGCGAACTGTTGTCATTAATAAGATGATCTAAAAAGTTGTACTTCCATTGACATGAGTACGATCTATTAAGAACGGGAGACTCTAGTTGTCCAGTTAAACCGTTCAGTTCACCTCCACATAATGCTTCTTCATTCGAACTAAACTTTGCCTTTAAGCGATGATAAACGTCGTGATTTTTAACCAATAGGTAAAATGCCATTTCATTTCCGGTAGATTCAATATGTTTATAGCCAGATATTTTATCACCGGATGTACGTTCTATGAGGGTGTGAAAATTTAAGTCGTTATAGAATGTTAAGTCCTGATTGATATCAGAATCGATGAGCTCTAAGAGCACTCTACGTGTCTTATCTGGTACTACAATTTTCCATTGACAATATCCTAAATTAGTTTTACGAGGATACCCTGGAGTAGTTAGAAAACCTTCAGGTGTCGTGACTTCTCCACCGCAAGATGGTCTAGAAGAGTTAAATGCTAATCTAAATCCCCTATTTTCTGATATTTGATAATAATCACTAGGTTTGCCTATATGCAATTCAATGAATACCTCGTTTGTGAATGTCTCAATTGGATTGATAAAATCATTAATATCATTCGTGTTACACACAGTATCTAATCTATTCAAAGTGTTATTTTCAAGTATACGTTCCTCTATGATAATCTTCGTTGCACACGTGGCCTCAGAATCAGGTAGATCTATATCTTTAAAATCCAATCTAATAACATGCCGTGGAATAGAAATAATATGCCACTTACAAACAGTTCCATAACGTTGATGAATTTTGGGGTAATTGGGAGATATGATTTCACCAGATCTAGCGACTATTGTGCCACCACATAGGTCAATTGATATATTTGCCTTGAAGCCATCTCTTGGTTCAGCTAATTGTGTAACATACTTTATGAACAATAGATTATTATTCGTTTTGATAGTCCCCGGTGTTTCGGCGCAATAACGGCCCAATAATGGTGAATGTTCCGAGTACCCATCTCTGATTTCAACATATTCTTGTAAACAAGAAACATCTTTCTGTAAGTCAAATCGATCCATGAAATCAATTCGTAAGACTTCTCCTGGTGGACCAGTGAACACCCATACACATTCGGTGTAAGGAACTGGAACTGACGGATAATTAGGAGACGATATAACCTCCCACTTGTCACTGGGGTCTAAAGTGGATGTACCACCGCACTCGATTTTTTTTTCTTCATAATGCAATGCAAAAGTTTGAAAATTTCTTACTCGAAAATTTAAACCGACATAAGAAATATACGCAGTATTACTAGAAGTTGTTATCTCGTCTGTGTTTTCATGGCTATAACCACAATATTTGCCAAGTAACGGCGCTTCAACCGTGTCACCATTCCGCAACACAACATATGTATTACATTCTTTTTCACTGTTAGTTATATTAAAACTGATAAATTTAAACATAACATTCCTTCCAGGTCTCACCTTTACAGTCCAATCACATCTAGTGACACGGTCTAAGCTGTTTGTTAAGTCTAACCACGCCAAATTAAGGGATCCTGATGGTTCCGTTATAATTCCTCCGCACATAGACTTTACTTTTGCTTGGAAGCCTCTGCGAGATATTGCCGTATCGCTCTTGAAGATTATTTTTAAATACGATGAAATATCTGTGTAGTTATGAGTGTATTCTGATAAACAAATATGCTCCGTTATCGGTGACCATTGAATTAAGTCATTTGAGGAATATATCGATATATAATCTGCATAACAATTTGAAGTTTCTTCAAGCGATATCTCTACAAAAGTCAATCTTAAATGTTGACCCGGTGACGATAGAAAAACCCATTCGCAATTTAGCCCACTTCCGTAATCTTGAGGATAATTTGGCGAATTAAAAATGACTAACCCACCAGGATTTATTAGTTCAGTTGTATTTGAGCCACAGTTAATTTTATCTTCAAATTCTATAATTTGAGTATCTTCAGTAGATTGAGCCCAACGTAGATGAAATAAGGAACCTGTATTTAAATCATTTAAAACCAATGTTATATAAGCGACTGATGAAGTCGTTTTTACAGTTATCTTATTTATGGAGTTTATAAATATTCCACAAAACTTTTCGAGGATCAATGCATCATTGTCGTATCCATCATAAATAACCAAGTAATTGGAGCAAGAGTCGCCGTGTTGATATATTTCTAAATGATCTACACTTATACTTATTGTGCCAGCCCCACTTGTTATTATGCGCCAAGTATATAGTCCAGAATTTTCGTACGGATAGGGGTATAAGGGAGATGCTATTTCCCCATGTTCTAAGCCAGTTATATCATTACCATGGAGGAAGCCATAATGTGCAACAAAACCTCGTCCGGTATATTCACTGTTGCTATGGAACTTGATGTACAGTTTGGTTGCTACCGTCGTATTCGTCGGCACCTCATTGCCACAATATACACCGAAAAGTTGACCAGCCCCATTTCGTTCCCGTACCTCTAAATAGTCTTCGTTGCATCCTTCAGAATACTGTAAATCGAAATTTTCGAATGTTATATATACTCGATTACCAGGCGATGTATTTAGTGTCCATTCGCAGTCTGTGCTAACTGGATACGAAAGAGGATAATTGGGAGAGGCAATATTACCTTCCTCCGAACTCAGGTCCCCTCCGCAGGCGTTTGCAAGTACTGAATAGTGTGCAGAGAAATAACCATCAGTCACGTCCGTGTAGGAGCCGAATTGAACAGTAATAGCGCTGCCGCGGCTTATTATCATAGGTGGAATTATTCGACCACAATACTCTCCAATCATAGGCGCAGTGTCATCGATACCCTCTAACACTTTAAGATATGATTGACAGCGTAATGTACTCGTAGTATTTTGCGGTATCGACATATGTGTTATTGTTAATTTTATTTTCTGACCCAGCTCCGGCGCCGTTATGGTCCACGTACAATTTCGAGTCGAATGCTTAATAAAATTGTCACTTTTTATGACACCATCCTGTCTGGCCTCTATTACAGTGCCACAAGACATAGTAAATTTTATTTTGAAACCTTTTGCTGTGCCATGACTGTCGGTAATGAATTGAAGAGCAAGCGCATTGCTCTTTGTAACAATTTGGCTTACATTTGTATCTGAACAAATTCGATACGTGTAATTAGATGCGGTTATTTTACCACCGTCGTAAATATAGATCACATCTCCACAATCTGTATAATAACTTGAATCGTATAAATCCAGATCCACAATACTTAATTCAATTCTATGGTTTACAGGCACAGTCACAAGCCAAATACAGTCCAAATTATTATCATAATTTTTAGGGTAATTCTTTGAATAAATTAATCCTGATTGAGACTGTATCATGTTTCCGCATTCAGCTTGGAAAGAATGAAAACGTGAAGTGAAACGAAGATCCCTAAGTGAGGAGTTCTTAATAAATCTGACATACATTAGATTTCCTGTTGTCGATACATGATACGTTCCTCTATGACATATTTTTGTAATAAGTGGTGATGAAACACTTAGGCCATTGTAAACTTCCAATGAATCTGTAGAACAGTTTACCGACTCGGTCATAATCAATTCCATTATGGTGAAATTTATACTTGTACCTATTGGCGTTTCGATCACCCATTCACATTCCATTTTTTCAGGGAGTATTTCACTTCTTTCCAGATTTAGGGTGCCAGAAGGTTTTTGTATATGTCCACCACAACCATATCTGATCCATTCTAGTCTGAAGCCCGTTCCTGGCGCGTACTCGCCTGATACAAATCGAATTTGTACGGAGTTACTATTACTGCTTATTTGTGAAGGAAGCCGATTGCCACAATATTTTCTTGTAAAATTTTTGTCAGTAGCTTCTTTTATTTGTAAGTAGTCCGTTACACATGCGTGGTAAGGGGTCCTTTCTCGAGTGTAGTAGTGATCAAAAATCGAATGCCTTATCGGATTTGATATAGACCAAGGAGAATTTGACCTGTAAAATATAGAGCGTACATCGAAGTGGGTAAAAGTTATATTTACCTTAGATCCTTTTGAAACAGTTATGGTCCACAGGCAATTAGAATTTGTCGGATATTTGCTTGGATATCCGGGACTTTCAATTATGCCGTAGGCACCGCTCACGCTAGTATTACAAATTGTCTCATAATTAAGTAGAAAACCTTTTGCCTTGATTAAAAAATCTGAACGAAATATTATTAATGCATAATTGCTCGTTGTTTCAATATTCAACTCTGATGTCATGTAACAAAACCTGCCAAAACTAACTGAATTACCATCTCGGCCGTCAAATATTTCAACATAGTCATCAGTGCAATCCGAAGTGCGCTCTAATTCTAGTTCTGAGAAAGACATGCGAATCCTCGATCCACTGTTAGTTACAATTTTGTAAAAACATTCAGCATTTTCATCGTACTTCTCCGGGTAATTAGGTGATGTAATAATACCCTTGGTACTCGTCAATGTTCCGCCACAACCAATTAAAGAGCCATCCCATTCTATTTTGAATCCGGCGCCAGTAAGATAAAAATCGGAATGAAAGTGAAGGTGAACGGAATTAGCAGTAGATATAATTTGCTTTTGCACAAATTTTCCGCAGTATGTTCCTATAAGTGGCGCACTGTTCGAAGGGCCATTTCTAATTTCTAAATAATCACCAAGATCACATTTATCTCGCAAAGGTCTTTCGAGATCAAAGTTAGTAATATTAATTAAAATTTGTTGACCAACAGGTACCGTAATAGTCCAATTACAGTCGCGATTTGGCTCGTATGGCCCAGGCCATCCAGGAGAATATATATACCCATGACTGTATACATAATATCCGCCGCAATGATTGCTTTCCATAAAAGAATACGATACTGAAAACCCGGAATCTGTAACACTGCTGTCTGATTCAAATTTTATCAACAATCGATTACTTGTAATAGACAAAGCAGGAGGCAAATTATTACCGCAGTACTTTCCCAAGTTCTTCTTTGTAATATCGACACCCATTTCAACTATTTCTACATAATCACTGCTACACGACATATCTTCGAGATCAAACCTATTCCACCTTAACTTAATATGCATTCCTTCGGGTGCAATTATCATCCACGTACACGACTCATCATTGCCATAATGATCATCTGTAGAAGGATGGTTTATAGTACCTGAACTTTCTCTGTAAATTCCTCCGCAATTCGTGTCTATGGTGGTATAATTAGCATAGAATCCTGTGCCTGATAAACTCATGTCTGAATTAAATTCAATGTACATGTAATTATAAGAAGACATTTGGCTAGGTGGAATGCGGTCTGAACCACCACAAAATCTTCCCAACAGTGTAGCGTTACGGTCTAACCCATCTCTGATTTCTACATTATCATATTGACAATTGTAATTATCTTCGATGTCAAAATCTTGGAAGGTCAGTATGATGGACCTGCCAGGCCTCGTCCTAATTATATAATCACACTTTTTGTTACTTGGATACACAAATGGGTAACCTGGAGACTTTATAACACCACTGTCTCCAAAAATGGTCGAATGGCATATACTTTCATAAGTTATCTTAAAGCCGTCCGAAGCTATACTATGATCTGTTTTGAACTGAACAAAGAGTGTGTTAGATGACGATATGTAGAATTTTGGATAAGTGTTCCCGCAGTACTTGCCTACCAATGGTGAGTCAGAGGTTGGTCCATCGTAGATTTTAAGGTAATCATATCTACACCTAAACGAGCGTTCCACCTGGAAGGATTTGAAATGGATACGAATCTGCGTCTCGGGCGCAGTTTTTATTTTATAGTCGCACAATAAATTATTTAGATATTTGTTATCATATGATGGCGACATTATTTCACCTTTATCGGCCGTAAAGTAGCCTCCACACCCTGGCACCCCGTCTGCAGGCGCGAAAGCTATCTGAAACCCGTTACCCGTGCCTAACGCATCGGAATGAAAGTGTATGAGTATTTCTGAGCCGGAAGACTGAATTGGAGGGGGCTGTGTTGAATTACAAAATTTGTCTAATAAAGGATCTCTAGTATGCTCTCCATCATAAATTGCAAGATAATCAAAGCTGCAGTTTGGATGAATTTCTATATCGAGCGCAAAGAAATGCAATTGTATTCTTTTACCTAAGGTGGTGGATAAGCGCCAGTAACAATCGCGATTTGGCGGATATACACCAGGCGAGCCTGGGGAACTGATGTGCCCATGCGTGGATGCATCAAGTTCTCCTCCGCAAAATGGTGTAACACTGATCCAATGCAAGGCAAAACCTTCTCTCGCTACTGTTCGATCCGACCGAAACCAAAAATATAAATTGTTGTGGCTTGAAACAATATTACCTCCCATGGGATATCTATTCCCACAAAACCGCCCTATAAGCTGACTTGCGGAACTTCTGCCGTCGTGAATTTGTAAGAAATCATACAAACAGTTACCATCATCCTCTAAATTAAATTTACTAAATGTAACGTTAATTACCTTATCCGACGTCGTGTGTATAACCCAAGCGCATCGAGAATTATGCTCGTAGGTAGTATTCGATACCGGATACACGATACTACCTTCTTCAGCATCTAATACGCCCCCACAAGGTTTGGAATGTACCTGACAAGAGGCCCCTGAGTACAAAGCAGTACATTCGCATCTGAAACCGGCCTGAGATCCTACATCGAGCCTACAAGTACCTCCATTCAAACAGGGGTTAGTTAAGCAAATGTTTCTATTTTTATCACAATGGACGCCTTTGTAACCTTCGAAACATATGCAAGTGTAGCCGGCTCGAAGCGGGTGACATTGTCCGTTTGGTCCACATGGATTTCCTTCACAACGTTCAGAAAAATTACTGTTAACAGAAACGTAACAACCGTGTATTCCAATACCATCTCCGATCATTCCTTCAGGACACTGACATCGAGATATCGGCAGGAGTCCTAGTGAGGTTGTGTCGAGGCATCGCGCGGAGGGATGGCATCCGCCGTTGTTTATGAAGCACGATCCTCTCCAAGCGCATGTTACTCCGTCACCCTCGTATCCTGTAGGGCACGGCCCACAAACTCGAGAGCCCACGGTGTTGTGACAAGTTACCATAGGACTCGTGCTACAACCTCCATTCGGTGTAGTTACGCATTCGTCAATATCATAGCACACGAAGCCATCTCCGTCGTAGCCAGGTGGACACTGCCCGCATCGGAAAGATCCGGGAGTATTAATGCACTGTACTTTAGGATTCACGGAGCAACGTGGACCTTGACTCGTGTCGCATTCGTCTATGTCAGTTAAACACGCAACTCCGGTGGCGTTGTGTGTCCAGCCTTGGTTGCAAAAACACTTAATTCCTTCTCCAGTTTCAGATTTTATGCAAATACCGTGTCCGCACATTTCGAAGTCGCCCTCTTGACAATCCTTTGCTTTTCGTGTACAATGCAAACCGAACCATCCGGATCTGCAAAGGCACTCATATGTGCCAGGCCTATTAACACAAGTAGCACCATTTTGGCAACCCAAATCGGTTCCTGCAAAGTTGCGACACTCGTTGACGTCTGTTTCGCAATTGATACCTTCCCAATTCTGCGGACATAAACAGTGATGACCATTCACTACATTCAAACAAGTGCCACCGTGTTGGCATGGTTGCGACTGGCATCCGTCTCTTCCCTGAATGTTTAACAGAGTTTGAAGAGTGGATACTCTTGTGGCTAATCTATTTACTCTTCTTGATAAGAGATTCACATTAGATAAATTATATTGTAAGCTTGATACCAACCTTTCTAACCTTTCGAGTCGCCGTACGATGGCGTCGGGCGCGTCGCTACCGCTCTGATCATCATCTAACGGTTTTCGATCCACAGATGCATTCGATAATAAACGTAGAATATTAACTTGACCAAAGAAAATGTCAGATTGCGGTCCGTTCTGTCTCAAGTATATATTTTTATTAAAAGCCGGTCTCAATATAAGGTTACCATCTGAACTCTCGATCTTCGGACGATCTAGATAAACTTCACAGTCCAATTGCACAAGCCACACCACGAGAAGTAAGTACTGTATCAGTAGCGAAGACATGGTGGATATATTGTCCAACCGACATTTGTCTCCGAACTACACGTCGGACTGAATGAAGCGTGTCTATTGAGAGGTGGGCGGACACCGTGGCGGAGCCGCCCCTCGGATACATTACACTTTACCAAACCTGAACTGTTTATTTTGATAAAACTGATTAAACGCCCATTATTGTTATCAATGTGTTCGTTATTCAATTACATCCTGGACACAGTTTTAAAAATATAATTAAAGTGGAGACAGTATACTTACCGAAAGCAGTCTTAACCCTTCTACCTTAAGTTATTGCAATACTCACGCCCAGAGGTTTCATTAATTTGTAAAGACAATAATTACCTAAAATATGAACAATTAATTGTTTTCTGTACAATGGTGTCTTATTTATATTCCATTGTTACACGTTCTAACTAAAACTTACTATCTTATTTATCGGAATATAGAGAGAGTACTGCCTAAGACTCCCTATAGGCCGGAATTTTTTACAAAAGTGTACCTTGTAATTCGACAAATTATAAATCCGATAATAAGTTTCTCGTATTTTGAAGTGAAAATCGTACTTCATTAAAGCTATATTATAAATTCAAACTAAGCAATCAAAATCAAAAACATAACTGGCGATACGTGAGAGTTTAAGTATTACAGTCTTCTGCCAACCTGTTCGGATATTAGAGGCGTGACGTTGCTTTTATTTAATTGCAAAATTTTATTTAGTCAACAAATGTACGAATAAATTTTATTAAAATAAATTTTATAAATAAATTTTACAAAAATTTTATTATGTAGGTAATTCTAAACCAATATAATTGGCGTATAATTTTGGCAGAAACGTTGCTTATATTATGAAAACTATGATGATTCAAAGTTTACATGAACACAAAGTTAATAAAAATGATAGTTTCGAAAACATAGAATAAATGTAATAATTGTATTAGAATAATTGTGCATATTGATGCATAGTCATATAACATGCAATGATGTTATTTATTTACTATTGACTTCCGTTTACTATTAATTTGTAAGAGTCAGGACAGCTGGAACACTCAATAAAAGTATTAATTCAAATTATCACTCAAATGTCATTTATTCAGTTGAATAAAGCTACCACCGCTTCGGAAAATGATTCACTATGGAGAAGAAGCGGCGCAAGAAACTCCATAGGTATT
>DWDU01001553.1:0-14407 GCA_018245575.1 Jemadia suekentonmiller
GTTTATAATCGTAAATATTTTATTTTGCATAATTATTTGTAGTAATTTTGTTAAAGATATTCACTTTACCAGGTACCAATAAATTTACGGCACGATTTTTCGGAGTCGTCCGAACCTTAACACATTTTGAAAATACTTTCACTCTGTGTCAAAGAAAGGCTCATTATCGATTCAATCTACATGTGATACAAGTACATCCAGATACCTCTTACAGACGCAGTTACTTTGCAATGGTGACACTGCGGATAATTCCCGTTCAGTAAATACAAAAAACAATATGACTCGTGATGGATCGATCACCTGTGCATCGCTCGTTCCCCACACCAGGTATGTAGACACTCGCCGATATATCTTCATCGGTTACCAGTAGGTGTCTCCACTGAGACAACCAGTAATGTTCATTGGCCGTTTATTTTGTTTTCCCTCTAGCATACCCGCACCGGCGTGCTCTCACAATACCGACAGCGTTATACTCTTATTATTATCCTATGTTTTAGACGACGCTCCCAGATGTACCGTTCATATATATCCACCTATGTGTTGACGCGTCACGATATAGTATTATATGGTTTCGGTTATGGTAAAATGATGGTAATATATAAGGATCTCCTATTGTTTTTGTGAACGAGCTTAGTTCAGTTCACATTATAGGACGTGTTGGTCGAAGAAATTATACCTATGTGATAAAGGTTATGACGTAGCTATTTCACGGAAAGATTTCCTAATCTTGATTTAATCTTTTTTGGTTAGGTGACATAAGCTGCTGTGTTATAAAATTTTTTATCTCATCTGTGTGTCACATCACATATTATCACAGATATGAGATATTGAGCATCAAATCCATGAACTATATATTTTAGCATCTACCTTATTTGGTTCACAATGCCGAATGTCTTACATAATGGAAGATTACAGTACAAAAAGTGGTATATGCAACATGTATGTATGAATACATTATCGCAATTTCGCCACAAACATGATCAAAAAACGTTTTAGGAATTTTCATCATACATACAAAAGTTGCGTTACACATGATGTTTGACAGTTTGTTACTTTCCATCTATATCCATAGTAGGTACTTTATTTCTTTATTTTTTGTGTAATTATGATGACATTTAAGATGTAGGATTTGAAATATTCAGATTATCTATTGTGAATAAATGCTAATAGGTACTCTCTTTCAGCGAAACTTCCTTCTTGCAGTGAAATAATATTATTCCGTATCCCGCCAAAATTTTCGATCTCCGCAGAATTTCCGCTAATAATATAACTTATAGTCGTAAGCTTTACATAACGTAGTACGATTAGAAATTCGGAGCAGAATTTTCTTCCATTACGAGCTTCATCGTTATCCGATGCAAAATAGCACTTATGCGGTAACTTTACATCGCTCATGCTTATATAAAGATTACCACTGGTGCTGCCAATTTCAATTTCAAATAACCAAGGAAACTGTTAGTCTCTCGCTAAACATCAAAGGACGAGTGAAATAGTAGTGCCGCCTCGATGATTTCAGTTTATTAGCTAACTGGAGTAACTCTTTACTGCAGAACAGTTAAAGTTGATAGTTCGAGTGTATGAGATGGGATGTGAAAAGGTGGTGGAGAATTCGAGATGTGCATCATCGGCGCTTGGAGTAGTGCCAGGGCATTGTCGGTTGTCGCGAATAGTGCGCTCGCGTCGCCGGGTCGACGACACCGGACGCGTTTACTGATATGGACCAAGGATTGGAACCACGGAACGGGCAATGTCTCTATCAACTAGACGATACTATTCACGTAATTCATAAAATACTATTCATAGTAGAAATAATTCATACATTATTTAAACTGTCAGCAGGATCGAGCGTCGGAAACAATCCTTATAATTATACTAACGTTAATGTAATGAAATTAACGTAGCAGAAGGAAGATTATCATGACCATAAATTGCATTTACATCAATCTAAATCATGCTTGCGTGTCTGTAATCAAGTATTCCAACAATCTTAACAACCTGTACATGATTTAATGAGCGAATGCACGGTCATAACTTTCATTCTGAAACCAATACTTAAATGGCCGCACCTATCTCCTCGAGATCGATAAGTAAACGACGAAAGCTTTCCACGACTACTCTCTTGTATGCGAAATAAACCAGTTTTTTTGGAACATTATTCATCGCATTAGTTCATTAAAATCCTAAAATTGAAACTAATTTTCATTACGAAAAGATTTCAGCAGCGGATGTAATTAGCCTCTCGTCATCGTTACGTGGTACTGCAGAGCGGTATTAATAAACCGGTTAATTCAGACGATGTCGTATATGGAGACGGAAGTGCTTGGTACATCGCTACATTTATATTAAATATACCAGTTATGACGACTTCCGTGACGCGAAAGATGATCAAAAATAGAATCCTTGCTGGCATTGACTCGTTGGTGAAATTGTTGAATGTTACCTGAGATACGGGTACCTCCCTGGGTGGGATCAAATGCTATCACGATATACACTAAAGTTCAATGTCATGACCCTGTTTCATTGTATTTCGCAGAAGGTAGAGCTTTCGCCAAAATGGTTGTTGGCTATGCACGTTGTATTGAAAATATTTTAAGGAATGCTAATAAAATCAATAAATCGGCTAAAATGTTAGAACCGAACTCATCAAATTTGAAAGGACATATTTTCGGTCACAAAATACTTTTCCTTACGCTGTAATGTCCTCACAAATCACATTGAGCAACACATTTATCCATCGTTGAAGATATTTATTATACTGCATGTAGATTTTAGACAGCAGTTACACAATCTTTGTTTTGATTTATGTGCTCAATCTTGTTTAATTTAGACGGAGTGTAATTTATAATCGTTTGACAACGTCGAGTTACTCCAAGATTCGAAGAGCCGACTGTCACACTGCCAAGGCGATAAGGGCTAGTCGCCGCGCCTATTAAACATCTCAGCGCGTAATCGTCGCCCATTGTTTGCAGTTTATTTTTGATCTAGACCTGTTGTTTGCGACACGTCGCGCTGTTGCGTCGTCGCGCCGCATGACTGGCGATGAGTCAGAAGGACCTCGACCCTTTTAAAAGACTATGGTACGAGAAATATTTTTATTCTTTTTAACTGTTAATTATATGGCCCAAAACTTCAATGAATAAGACTAGAATTTCTTCCACGTTCAGAAAAAAATACAGCCTTTTTAAACGCATTCCTATGAGAATTCAACGAATCAGTAAAGGAATATATTATGGCATTCTAACGTTTCACGCGCTCGCTTGATGAAAAGTACAAAAATAATAGTTCGATACTCACTCCCAACAGACACTTCTATTCGCCCGGCCCTATTAGTATGCGTATCGTTCAATCGACTTGTCGCCTCCTCCGGATGTTTCCGTTGAGATAAGTGTGAAAAACCTTATGTGTTCGATATTTTGCAATAGTTCTAATTCCGTTCACGGCGTCATTACTACGCTGTCATTGTTTACATCAATTTTAACAGTTTCGTGGATCACAAGCGTTAAAAATACATAGGTACATAATAAAATATTAAGCAATCGTATCTATGTTATTAGAAAAGTCCTATACTTCGAATACATACCAATTTCAATAATAACCTAAAAGTGCATGAACATAGGTAAATAATTTCATTTTGGCTGCATTTTTTCTTGCGGAATATTACAAAGAAGATTGACTGCATATTGTTATCGATGCGTTGAGTTATTTGCGAAAACAAAATTACTTAATACTATCCGTAAACAATATCGTATAACTATTAGGAATGTATAGTTTCTAGTTTTGAAATACATCTTCCTTTTGACCGCAATCATAGAAATAAGTGGACAAAATGTCAAATTTAGTGACAAACTTAAGTATTACCATCTTGCTCAGGTAATAAAGCTCCTAGGTATCTATATAGATAAATAAAATTGGAGTGTCCGTTTGTAATATTAAAATAAACGCTTTTTATTAAATGCATATGTATTTATACACGGTACATATATATAATATTTTTTACAATTTTTGTCTGTGTGTCTATCTGTCTATTTGTTGGCTGGACCTATTTTGACTGGACTTCACTGGCAGGTAACAGATGTAATAAGAACTAACTTAAGCGACTTTCATTTTAGAATTCCACGCGGACGAAGTCGCGAGCACAGCTCGTGATTTATAAACATTTTTATTTCACCTCTACGTCACATCACATACTATCACAGAAATATTATTATTTATGAACGTTTAAAAACCAAACATTAGAGTATGTTAGATTTCACAATTATCTTGGATTTTGTCCTACATCGCATTCATATAGTAACATCTATGTAAGCTAGGCTTAAATTCTCTGTTGGTATACCGTAGAAAGGCACCTTCTAAACTTGTCGAAATAGAAAGTCTATATCGAGTATTGTAGTTTCACCGTTTTCATGTTTATTTCTGTGAGTTTACAACTTGCAAATACCTACGTTATTTATCTGTGGTGTAATTATTTTCTACAGAAACGACTAAAATAAAGTTCTTCAAACGTTTTTGTAAAATATAGTATTGTTGTAAAACGTAACAATCACGCCTGTAATCCCCGAAGAAGTAAGCAGAGGAATGAAATACACGCCCACGTTTCACCAGTTACGTTTACGTCCCACTATGGAATACCTACACAGGGTACGTATCCAGACACCGAGCTGAAAACTACTTTTACTAGAAAATCTATGTTAAAAGATCAAATAATGCCGACGCCCGGGATTTCAACCCAGAACCTCTTGACCGGCGGTCGTGCATGTATGTAATTGATGAATTTTCTAGAATATTGCCGGCATTATAGTCTCATTCATTTTATAATATCACAGATGTCTTACTTCCAGAACCGGAAAACAAGCATATCTAGACTAGATGTCCTTTTCTATTCTCTTAAGAAAGTCCCCAAAGGAAATATTATTTATCAAATTATTACCAATATTACCAATATAAACCAATTATTGACCAAAGATATTGTGTAACATGTAACATCTCTTAAGATGTTACGCCTTTATTTAATTTATTTGCATTTGATTAGTACTTATACTAAATAATTAATATAATTAAATAAAGGTTAATTAAAATTGAGATCTTTTTACTAAAAGGAGAAAACGCCTTTAGTGTACGCACGAATTGGCATGCTGTTAAACTTATAATTCCTATAAGACGTAGAAAATTAGAACTTAAGATTTTGTTTCAAAACTATGAGCTCATCACTGGACTTTGACTTATCCAAGTTCAATGATAATAGAATCTTGTCATTCGTATCGAATTGTTCTTTTGTGCACTAATTACATTTTCCACCCGTACCTATATTGCTTCGCGCTAGAATCAATTTCATTAGTAGCCGACTGTATATTCGCTCTAATGGGCGACGGCTGGGACAGTGGTTGATACGCGCGATATTGTAGCTCTGACCCTGAATCATATATTGCCACTTTTGTGCCAAGTCAGTTCTTCGTATTTTATCAGTACTTAAATTTGGTCACATCATTTTAACGACCCACTGCTGGGTGCTGGTTACTGCTGCGACCCATTCTCGCCCGAAACTGAAGGGGACCGAGTATACTCCACCATACTGCACCAGTATATAAAATATGTACTTTAAGCCCGCATCAATAATGGTATGCAAATTGTTACGGTTAAAGGGTTGAGAATTCTTTAAATATATTTTTTTAGTTAGGTTTTTGTTTCCTTCGGAATTCTTAAGTTAAAAACCGTACAGCATAACAGTAAATACCAGATACCATAATGGCAAGTATAGAGGCTTATACCTTTTATATTTATCTATATTCTATTTAGAATAAAGACAACGTTCTAATATAATTTTGATCATCATCATTTAATACGATTTGCTAAATATGACTGCCTCGTTGGTCGTCTTGGTTGCAAGCGTGACCGCCGATCGGGAATTCCTGGGTTCAAATCCCGAGTCGGGCTACGTAAGATAATATAACATCACTCCTGTAATCCCCAAAAAGGTAGGCAGGGAAGTGTGGGACTACCACGTTTCAGTTAAGTTTACGTCCAACCATGGAATGGGGGGACCACATATTGACAAAAGATCTATCTAAGAATGAAAGTTTAAAAATGGTCCTATGTACATAGATATAAAAACTATGTCTCTGGAACCATAAAAAGGTCAACAATTTCACAGGGTTCTGCGAAGGCAACAAAAATTCAAAGGAACTTGCTATGTTAAAAACAAACAAATCTAGTCGCGAAAACCTATACAGGCACCGATTTGATTGTTCTCAAGAAAGAAATAGAATTCTTAGAAACCCATCAACATGAATTGTGTAGTCCATGCGAGTGGAGTGCAGCCGCGGGCAGAGCTCGTATGGGCATGTTGTGGAAGTGTGAAGTGCATAAACGCCAGTGCACCCAGCGCGTGCCTGATAAGGTTCAGAGAATCGCGGCACGGAATATATCTGCCCTAAATGTGACAACTAGCTCGTTTCCAAACACGAGCGGCGTTTGAACTACTGTTGCTAAATATTATGCGTGCTTCGCATATCACAATGACAGTAATGTGTACATACATCTCTATTCAATAAGTTGAATATTAACGGCACTCCAGATCTGTAATTTCTTTATATTTAATCTATTAGTACACAGACAAAAATAAATCGTTACAGAGTTTCACTTTAACGTCACAAGATATCAATAAATAACAAATTTCCAATAAATGAAGTACCTAGTGTTTCGCGAACGAACCGAATCAACATTTTAGTAATTACCGTTAATGTTTCCATAGAAAAAAAATGCATAATAAGAAGATAATCAGTTCACGATAAGTGTGTCTTGCGAAATATTACATTTCCATAATGTGTTCTCTGCTAACACGACGATCGATACTGTCATAATGTGTCAGAGGAAGCTGACAGCAGATGTTCGGCGTCGAGTTACACTGTGTGCTAATGGAGCTCTTCTGACGGTTGTTACTTAGGGTCGATACACATTGTTGCGTCATACTTGATCCACTCTCACTCAATCTACGTCGGTTCTTGATTAAACCGGATATTTCAGTACTTAGTATAATTAAATTTGTAGTCTAATATAATTAAATTTGACTGCCCCGTTGGTCGTGTTGATTGCAAGGGCGACTGCCGATCGGGAGGTCCCGAATAGGATTCCTGTGTCGGGCACCCAGATTTTTCTAATTTAGATTTTCGAGTAATGGCTCGGAGTCTGGAAATGTGCCCGGTGTATAGCAATAGGCTCACCACCCATTCCATATTAGGACGCAAACGTAAGTGGCAAAACGTGGGACTGTAGGTACTAAATTGCTCTGTCAACCTCTTCGGGAATTACAGGCGTGATATTACGTAGTCTAATTTTCAAGCTTGTCTATTATTTAGTCAAAAGTCTCTGCCATTAAGAGATTAATTATGCCTACAATTCTGATTTATACATTTATACCCTAGGTCCTAGGGATAACTCGTTAGTTAAAATATATATAATGTTAGTCATTGTCACTCCTGTAATCCCCGAAGAGTTAAAATAAAATCACGTTGTTAATAATTGTACTATATCAACTTTCCTCCTAATAATATAATGCTGAGGATGTAACAGCCGACATCACAACATCGGGTTAAAATATGATCCCTGCAGTACTACAGTGAGTTGTATGATAAAGTAGTCATTCTGAGTAACGGGCGAGGCGGTCGGCGGCCACTACAGTCGTCATCGTCCTACTCACGCTGCTTGTTAGCCGCTAATAATAACATTAAAATCTACATTCTACACAGTGACGTTAATTTGTTAACACAAAGTCAATTTATACGTCAAGGGTTTTTTACGCATTGACAAAAATTTCAATGCAATGTACATATAACATTTTATTTTGTTATTCTCATTGTGTAGTTGGGAGTTGCTTAGAACAAAATGGCGAATTTCAAATTAGTCGATCGAAATCAATCAGCATTTACAGCGGAATCATGATGCTATGGCCCTACGGCCATACCAGCGATTGCCGCGAAGAGCGTCGCGACTTACTGTAGTGTTAAACATGTAATGATAAAATGCATAAATAACCCACATTTATTTCATAAAAAGGAAGAGTTAAATGGATTATCATTAATGAAGTATGCGCAGACGGTATCATGGCTCATTAATTGCGGCGTTCCAACGGACGCGCGCCGATCGTTGTAAAAAGGCGATCGCGCCTCTAATAAGTCGGATGACTATTTTTAGATAAGCGCCTTTATCATTAAGGACAAGCGCACACCGAAAGACGCGTTTATTAATAAGTATTACTATGAACAGTGGGACAAGCGTTGATCTATTTTGTACATCATCATCATCAGCAACAGCCTACCTCAGTCCGCTGCTGGACATACACATTCCATAATGAGCACCACCGCGTCAGCACTGAAGTCGCCGCATCCAGTCTTTACCTGCAATTTTTCGCAGATTATCATCCCACGTAACCGGAGGACACGCAACGTGTATATAATAAGCTGGTAAAACCCCTTTTTACGTCGTACCTACTGCTGCATCACGGGTCTATCCTGCAACCTCCCGAGGTCTGCCCCACTGCATATTCCTAAATGCTACTTATCGTACAGACAGTCTCTTATGAAAAACTATAAGATGTTCACACAAAAAAAATAGAAAAACCGTAAAGGGAACAGGAAAAATATTTTCTCACACAATTAAATACAAGGGAGAACAAAATTAAACAGTTGTTAAACACCCATCCCGGACGCGTATGGAACACATACTTAATGTCTTCCGCGATCACCATAATAAATAAGAAGTACCCAATTAATATCTGTGCGTGGCATCAGCCTCGATATATGTACATATGTTGCCATTTATGAGGTGCGCGATGGCCAAGTAATGACCACACATGGGACATTGCGTTTCATTATTAATCTAGTTATTGGGTATTTTTTTATAGAAACCCTTAGCGTAGTGCAGTTATGAATATGCATTTAAAAAGCAATATTTGCCACTGCTGCTGGTTCTATGAAGCGACATCCGATTGTAGATCGTTATGTTGTGTAACGGCTTGACAACTTTTATTTCTCTTAACAATACTTTATATTTAATATCATTCACTCTTTTATAATATTTTCACTATTGTTATATGTACTGTAGCTTGGCAGTGCAAACAAAGTGTGTTTTCTGTTTTATATTTCTCATTGTATAAGAGAACGTTGAAACAAGTGCTCTATTTGTTTTTTACAATTTGTACAGTGACAATTCTATAAAATTAACGGTAATAGGAACACTAAGCACGAAATTTATCAGAATCTTATTCTCCTAGGACCACAACTTGACCTCGTTGCAAAAATCAAAACAGTCCAGACCAGGAAGTAATCTTGTATGTATAAATAGACCATGCATCCTGTTATCATGCGAGGGTCCAATAATACGATGCGGGGACTCAATTGAATGATTGGTCCCGAGGGAAGACGAGTAATTTGGTCCGTTGACCGGCGATACAGCACAATAACACGTTGGAGGCCGCCGAGCATTGTGTGTTAATTCAAACCATATAGGAGAATGGATTTGAATAATGGCCGCTATTGCTAAACGAATTGCTCAGAGTCGCCAGTGCATCGGAAACGACATGTGATTAAGCAACTTTGAATGCGTTTCAACAAAAGGTACTGTAAGACAAACGCCTTCTTCCAATATCTTGATGGTTTTGTTGCTTCCTTTGGGTTATTAGATTCAATAAGTGGATCTCTATATTTAATCGCATCGTTAGACTTAATGGGGTTGAGTTCTAAACGCCAAACAGACCTGAACGAAAATCACTAGAAGCCACCACAGAAATTATCTAGTTTGGATACCGGTTATGAGAATTAACCAAGTTGTACTCAATAGACACACCATCTATTCCATACGGAGACAGAAACGTAGCTGGTGAAACGTGGCACTTCCAAAACACACGGTGACAATATGCCAAGTGGCGCCGAATGCAGCACGATCGGTTCATTGGACAAGTTTAAAAATATTAATCGTCGAGTGAAACTAAAGGTCACGACCCTCATTTTCTGATGGGCTTCAAGTACCTTACCTTGTGCGTAATAATAATATCATTGCTTCATTTAATTTTTTACAAGATACAGCATTGGTGATGAGATCTCGAGTACCATTAAATTTTAAAGCAATACCAAGATGTAAATGAAATTTATGCCTGCTGATACTTTGATATATTGAAAGAGTCGTAGTTACAAGTGAACATGTATCCAAGCAGCCCCCTATTTATAATGTTTAGTCATCAGTGATCAGAATCTCAATAAAACGGAACTTCAACATATGACAGAATTGTGTTGTTGCGAATTAAGTGCCTGGCTTTGCTCACCGAAGCGTCATGTTCATGATTATTGGTTTCAAAATATTTTTATTTCTAATTTTTCTACTTGTAGATACATGCGGCGCACTGTTTAGGTACCTATTGAAGCGCATCTAACAATTCATTAGTAACGGCCATAAGTAGGTAGGTAGCAAGCGCGGTTGTGAGCGGACTGTGCGGCCATTTTTCCCACCGCAAACATATATTCATATCCGCTCGTCCGTGGACGTGTTACCTTAGTTGTCTATAATGAATGTTTTACAACCATACCATAATTGGTTATCATAAACTTCTCGGTTATGAAAACGCAAGTGCTTAACGTCTGAGCTTTCTTCGTACAGACGTAGGTATAGAGTCTTATTTAATCTTATGTATGAATTCGCTTAATGTTATATGGTCAATCCGACTCATTGACATTTATGTTTGACTGTGCTATCTCTTTCTCGTAATAGGATTGTCTAAGAATTAAGCCGGCTAGACTCACGTGTGGTTTTTCGGGGTGGCCCGACTAGTTTCGGACATATACGAGGTCCTTCCTCATGAGCTCCCGCCGATCGCAGCGAGGTCGCGGCGGAGACTGATTAATTGACGGAGTAATAGTATTGTTTGTAAAAGATTGTTCAATAAATTCAGACCAGGTCGATCATGATCGAATCGCGGTTTCCTTTTTGTTGATAAATGTGAAATATTATGGCCTGATTTAATACATTTAAACAGATAGAACTGAGTCTACAAAACATGAAATACAAATTAAAATATTTTGTTATCGGGGTTTTCTCCAAATGTCGTTGTGTTTCCAATGGTGTTTGAATTAATGTATGTATATATTATCACGAAGTAAAGATCAGTGGCGCGCTATTCGAGAGGCCGTCCAATAGTTGACGATGCTGACAAAGTAAAAGCTATATAATATCATATACACATAGTGAAAAAAACAATGTACATTTACATTTGTATAATAAATGTCTCAATGCATTAAATTACGTGTTCATCGTATCGACCATATATGTATGATCACTAATATAGATAAGTGGAAAACAATCAACTGTATCCGATTGCACAAAAATTAAAAATTATTCTACACCTTGACTGTATTTTATGCGTCCTGAATGAAAACGATTTTTGCGTTTCTCTTGATTTTATAAATTACTTTAACACGATGAAAATTGAAAGTGCCCTTGTAGTAACAACATTATTTGGAAGCAAAACTTGCGTTTTTTATTCTCTAGCGCTTTTGTCTTATGTTATAGATTTAACCTAATGAGGTACGTATGAAAGAACCCCCTAAATTTCCCTTACGTCGTAACTTACGATGCCGAGAACTGGTCCATTACTGTAGGCCTCATGCGCAATCATAAAGTTGCTCAACGAACGATAGAGAGTGCTATGCGCGCTATTTCTCTACGCAGAGTCGGTAACAATGAAATCCGTATACGAACCAGGGTCACTAACATAGCCCCCAAAATTAGGAAATTTGAAGTGACAATGGGCAGGCCATGTCGCTCGAAGGGTCGATGGGCCAAGGTCATCAAATGGGGGCCACGTCACGGTAAAAGGAGCATAGGTCGCTGTCCTTACAGGTGATCCGACGACCTTAAGATAACAGCTAGCTGCACCTGTATTCAAAATGTGCCGACTACAGTCCTTTTACCACCACCCTCAATCTTATATATGATTGAAAATGGCTAAACAAATAGATAATTCTATAAATAATAAATTACATGATGCAATAAGTGTATTTTTATTTAGCCGTAAGTTCTAAAGAATTAGTTATTATACTTACAATATCTTAATTATCATTTCCAGGTTGAGCAGCGCGATGTCCCCGGTATCGACTGTGCACACCTCGCCATGGACACCGAGGAGGGCGTCGAGGTGGTGTGGAACGAGGTGCAGTTTTCCGAGCGGAAGAACTTCAAGGCTCAGGAGGACAAAATACAGATGGTGTTCGACAACCTAACCCGACTCGAGCACCCTAACATCGTCAAGTTCCACCGGTACTGGACTGACACGCACAATGATAAACCCAGAGTGAGTTTCATTTCGACATCAGGATATCAGTCCCTGACACAGTTCGATAAATGTATTTCAATTGTTCTCACCGAGTTAAAATATTTTATTTTGCACAACTGTTCTTTAAATCGAGCGAATTAAGATCATCTTTTCCGAAGCGGTGATAGCTTCATTGTGACGTACAAAAAGTGTTCTAATGAACCAATTTTGAATAAACGATTTTTGGATTTGAATAAAATTCAAGATATTCAGTCAGTTTATCGGTACATTTAAATATTCCATATACCCTCAAGATTTTCATAAAACTATAAAAGAAATGAAAATATATTAAGTTTTATTGCACTAGAAAATGTCCAGTGAATACTACCCCCGTAAATTAGGCACGTGATTGAGCGCTATATGTGTTGTTTTTAGGTGATATTCATAACGGAGTACATGTCGTGTGGTTCTCTCAAGCAGTTCCTCAAGCGCACCAAGCGCAACGTTAAACGGTTACCCCTGCAGGCGTGGAAACGTTGGTGCACGCAGATTCTTTCAGCGCTCAGGTTCGTTTTAGATAACTCAAAACTAACAAACTTACGATCACGCAAACTAGGGTTCTGTTTTTCTATTTGCTCATTGTTCACCTGCAGTTATCTTCATGGCTGCGTACCACCCATCGTCCACGGCAACCTGACCTGCGACACAATCTTCATTCAGCACAACGGGCTGGTGAAGATCGGCTCAGTGGCACCGGACGCCATTCATCACCATGTCAAGACCTGCCGTGAAAATATGAGGAACATGCATCTCATCGCACCAGAATATGGATGTGAGTGTCCGTCTTATGTACCCACTCTTCCGGGCATAGAAAACTAAGAGAAGCACAGCTTCCGCTGTTTCGATTCTGGTGCTGCCTATACATTTTTCCGCACTTACTTGCTATTCTGAATTCAAAATTAAATTAATTAAATACGTATCACTGCACAATGTTGCATGCGTAACAACGGCGCTTTGTAGTGTGGAAAAATGAGCGTGTGCTAGGACCGCGAACAAGCGGGAACTGTCGTCCATTTATGTATTTATTGCAACTTTATTTTCCTCGAATCAGCATCACAAATGGTGACGCCAGCCATGGATATCTTCTCGTTCGGCATGTGCGCTCTGGAGACTGCAGCTCTTGAGATTCAGGGCAATGGAGACTCGGGCAGCCACGTGACGGAGGAACACATCGTTCGTACAGTCGAATCGCTGGAGGAGCCGAGGCAGAAGGACTTCATATACAGGTACACTAAATATCCACCGCAGGTGTCGTTTGTAAGTCGGCAGTCGGTAAGTCACTCCTATAGGTATTTTAACAGACTGTGTTCGACCAAACGGCCAAATTTAGATGTTCATGAAGCGTTTACCGCTGTTTGCAGGTGTATAAATAAGGATCCAGCGAAGAGGCCTACGGCAAGAGAGCTGCTGTTCCACCCTTTGCTCTTCGAAGTCCACTCCCTCAAGTTGCTGGCGGCGCATACTCTCGTCAACACAAGCGGTAAGCATTTTAGTATTTTCCTTGACTGGGGTAAAAGCAGTTGAAACAATTGCCATCCGCAAGATACATGTTTCTTTCTGATTGAGAACAATCAAAACTAAATGGTTTACGTCTCCTTGGCCATCGTTGAGGTTTTCACTAAATATTCGGAGACTATAAAAATTGTGCTTCCCTTATGAACTGGTAAAGCTTTCGAACAGGACTAATAACAGACGGGTAGATTATATTTTATTATAGGTTGCCTATAAAAGTATTTTATTAACTTATCAGAGAAAGACTTAAGAAAGTAACTATGTAAAAACAAAGATAGCTCTGAAAAAGCCCTTTGGTTCGGGCAACAATATATGTAGGTATTAACTTAAACACAGATAAAGACGGTAAGTCGGTAGAGTTCTCAGACATTGTGGATGAAATATATGTACTTAAATTTACCGTAATGTGAATGCCCACTCCGGGAGCAGCAGAAATTTTCACTAATCTGAGATTATATTAGGATAATTTAAAGAAGAAAAGTCTTCAATGCTTTAATACTGAAGAAGAACCTTAAGATCAAGAATTAAGTACCATCAACA
>DWDU01001554.1:0-14407 GCA_018245575.1 Jemadia suekentonmiller
ACTTCAACTTACTAATTTTGAGAGCTATGTCGGTGACCTTGGTTCGTCTACGGATTTCACCATTTCGGATTTTGTCAACAATGGAAAATTGACTACAGCTATGACTACAGCTCCTACAAATTACAGCTTCGACAAACCTGAAATTTGGTAGGAATATCTTTTTTGATAATTTGAGGTTGGAGAGGGAGAGGGATTGGGTGAGCTAGAGGAATTGGATCAAAAAAAAAATTCAAAATTTTTTTTATTTTTCACAAATTTTAAAGATACAACATAGTTGTGAGTACTCCCCTGGTAAGTTTTTTATAACCTGTAAAAAAGGGTGAGCGAGAGGTATTAGGTGAGCGAGAGGGATTGGGTGCGCGAGAGATATTGGGCGAGCGAGAGGTATTAGGTGAGCGAGAGGGATTGGGTGCGCGAGAGATATTGGGCGAGCGAGAGGGATTGGGTGAGCGAGAGGGATTGGGTGAGCGAGAGGGATTGGGTGAGCGAGAGGAATTGGGTGAGTGAGGGGGATTGGGTGAGCGAGAGGGATTGAGTGAGCGAGAAGGATTAGGTGAGCGAAAGAGAGAGCGAGAACAACAGCGAGAGGGAGAGGGAGAAATTTTCAATCTCCTTTGGAGGTAGAATTTCGTAAAATGTGTTTTTAGTTGACCTTAACGTATGAAAAAAGATAATATTTAATGTATAATTTGCATAATATACATTTTAGAATTCTACGCGGACAAAAGTCGCGGGTACAGCTAGTATAGTATAGTAAATATAACTCATGAATTCCAAAGAATTGAGCATGAATCGAACTGGACTCGCACAGAACAGGCTACGGGAGCACAAGGAGTGTTTATTTTCAATAAGGTTATATTTCCACTTCCGGCCTACGTTGCATTAAATTAATTGAATACTTAAGTGGATATTGCCTATTTTCATTGTATAAAGTTTGTTACGATTTACTTTACGTTAGTATATAATAAATAATACTTTACTTTAGTATATAAATATACTTTACGTTAGTATATAAATACTTTATGTTAGTATATAATAAGTATCAGTTTTAATCGCACCTGACCTCAGAACAGATAACTTACTTTGTCTTTAATATCTTAGATGCATTGTGAATTGAATCTGATACGATTCAGTTAAAATTGCCTCTCGATCGCACTTAAATTAGTGTCACATAATACACTTTTACAATTCAGTTGGGCGATATGTAAATGCATTACAATCTGTATCATAAAAAACTTTGTTGATATTGGTTTTGTTATATTTGTTCCGACATATTATCTTAATTCTGCAGTCTATACGTCGTACACACACAGTACCAAGTGTTTCGAATGCCTGAAAGTAATTCCTGTTATGCATAATATGTATTTTTATGGTTTGTGATCTCATCCTTATATCCTACTGTCGATATATATTAGTGAAAAAATTATGTCTCCAGCTGCTTTTCCAGTTTTAGTAAACTTTAGTGATGATGATGTTCAAATGATTATATCCCCAATTCCAAGTCCGTATCGATTATAGTCAGAACGAGTAAAAATAGACATACCGACGTGTGAGTAGTTTTATATTTCCTTGCTTCCGTTTAATACCACATAACCACATATAACTATTTATAAAGTATAGTAATTTATATTTTTCAGGCGTTATTAAAGAGGAGTCTATCAAAAAATGTATAATAGACCAATCGTGGTTTGCGTAGCTCAAAATTTTTTTTAATCACGTTATTGTCAATACCTGTGCCTTAGTTTTACCTGCCTTAGACTCTCACAATTGGGCAAAATTATTATTAGCTACGAAGTGAATCGCCACGATAGCAACAGATTTATTTGTCCATCATTATATATATATCATTGTAATACAGAAAACGTAACATCACGTCTGTAATTCCCAAAGAGGTAGGCAGAGGAATATGTATAACACTCCCACATTTCACCGGTTACGTTTACGTCCCAATATGGAATAGGTGATGAGCCTATTGCAATACACCGGGCACATATCCACACTCCGAGCCATTACTAGAAAATCAAATTTAGAAAAATATAGAAGTGACTAACCCGGGAGTTGAACCCAGTATCTCCCAATCGGCGGTCGCACTTGCAACCAACACGATCTACGAGGCAGTCTAATAATCATTGTGATATATTTATGTAATGTGAGAATTTCAACAATAAAGTTTTGGGATCAGTCCTTTTTATTTTGCTACTATTCATTATTGCTCGTTACAATGCTTAATTGAATTGTTAGAGGCGAGAAATAATACCCGTCGCCATTTCTTTTCTCCCCAGTTTTAATTTCATTTACGTAATTAAGATTGAACAGACGGGTAATAAACCGTTAATAGAAATGTGGTGCAATATTAGGTAAGAGTATCGTTGTAATCTAAACGTAACGTCACGCCTGTAATCCCCGAAGAGTTAGGCAGTGCAATGTGGTAAACTCCCACGTTTCAACAGTTCCGTTTACGTCCCAATATGGAATAGGTGGTGGTCGTAATATAATCTAAAAAATTAATAACATAAGCATTTTAATTAAAAGTAAATATTGAAGTCTGCTGTACGAAATTAGTATGAAGGTTACAACAAGAGACGCCTTAGTGTTATTTCCAGCGAAATTGATACAGACGTGAAGTTACGAAGTTATCATATCTTCACCCCACAGTACCTCACGGAGTAGGCAGAGAGCACCTAGTGCCAAATGTCTTTATTTAGACAAGATGCGGTTTAGTAGTCAGAAGAAAGACCCCAAATGTAGTTATAAGAGGTTCAACGATTGTCATGTTTAAAACGCGGAAGAGAGAAGCAAACCGCTCGTGAAATTTTAACCCCAACGGTCATCCAAATCGAAAACATGCGCCCGGCGACTTGAACTTATATTAGAATGGCTGTCGGGCCTGCGTTCATTTAAAATAAAATACTAGTTAAATTGGTTTCCTGATTGTATTCTGAGAAGCGTATGGTGGTTTAAGTTTTTAAAGCCGGAGCAATAAATGTTATCCGGATTAAAAAAAAAAAAACTGAATTTTCAACGCTGTTTAAAATCAGTATTGTCTGTCCATATTTTTTGATTAGGCCTTTATATAGTAGCATACTAGTTGTGCCCTATATTTCGTGGGTATTCACAATAAAAGAAAGTCACATGAAAAACTTAATTTATCCTACGAATATCACCTTACTTGTTCCCCCGCCATTACCTATACGATACAAAACTGAACGATAATGGCAACAATGATGGTTCGGTGGGTAGGTACTAAATGAATTATGGCAATGTATTTTTGTGCATTTAAATTATTCCACTGCGTGGAATTACTGGCCCTCAAATAGCCTAAAGAGTGCTGAGCTGTGTGATGGCTCGTGGCGTTGAATGATATGTGAAGAGGATTTTAAACGTATTTAGTATGTACCATACATGAGCTGAGTAACGCGATGTGCTTGTCTTTCACCATCATCATAACATCACGACTGTATCGAACAGATGAGGGTAGTGTATTCCCAGATTTCACAAAGTTACCTTTGTGTCGCGCCGTGGAAGGTTGGAAGAGAGGGAGGGGAGCCTATTGCCTCATACACGAACCCAGAGTTCGAGCTATTGCTCGAATTTCAAGTCAGGAAAGCCCAACCTTACCCCACCGGTGGATCGACTTCAGGACTTTACGACCGACGGTTGCGCTCGCGTTTGGTCCTAAGAAAAGATAATGTTCTAATAGAAATAGAAATAGAATAATCTTTATTACATTGTAATACAGCTTGTTGTCTTATAATTATCACAATAGAGAGGAAAAAAATATGAATGTGTCTTTTGTGTGGCTCTTTTTGGGACAAGCTACGAAACCTTGAATAGGCTAGGCTTCAGGTTTTATTATGTGCATATGTTGCTCGTGTGTTAAACTTTCACTACAATCTGGAAAAACTGACGTGTAAAATTTCCTTGGAATCAAGTGGCGTTGCCGTAGGGCTTATTTTATGCATTTCTTCTACATTAATAGCTGCACGCAACGTGAGCGAGTGGAAAGTACCTTGGGCGCATGCATCGCACTGCTTTATTTCTGTGACGAACTGCATTTTGTCTTTTTCTATGTGATTTGATTTTTCTGTTTTTGCTGTGACGTTACTTTATGCGAATTTTTTTACGTTTTGTTTTTTTCTGTGTTACTTTTATTACTTTGTTGTGTATTTGCTTGTGATGTTTTAATGTGATTCGAAGTTTCGTAGCGAATAGAGCTTTATGCGAAGTTATGTTGTGCACTTAGGGATTAGAGCGCGTTATATCCATTTCCTGTTCATATCCGGAGCAAGAGAGACTACGCTCCAAGTTTGCCTTTGAGGCATGGCTTAGTGAATTCCATATATGCAGCTCTAATTCATATATGCAGTCTTTATTCTATCTGAACCGCACCCAGCTCTTATAATCCGTGCAATTAAGCGAACTGTAGCGAAACAAAACGTAGTTACGTATTGTATCACCATTTTGAGTATTAAAATTCGTGTAAGCCATTTTATTAATAACTGTTACGTCATATTTGTTTAAATACTTTAAAAATCGAAACATTCGGTTTTGTGTGTTGTGAGGACAATTTTTTTTTTTAAAGTGTATCAAACAATCAGCCATATTAAAAACTATTCCTTTGTGGTGTTTATTGTTTAAACAATACTTGGCTATTATTATTTACATAGTAGGTACCTATACAGATTTTTATCTCATTCCGCTATCCAACGTTAGAGTGTAAAGTGTCTGGTGGAGTAAAGATACTTTACACCTCCTACTGATTTTGGCAGAGATTTTTATCTTCACTAAGGGGCTTATTGAACGTTGCATAATGTATTTATATATATTTTAAACAGTGAGAAGGAATAAGACGAAATAAAAAATAGTTGCAGTACTGAAACCGTATCTAGTTATCTATTTATAATGTAGGAAAAATATTTTTTTAAAGGGCGATATGGAACATTAAATAATCTAAATTGTCTCTATGACTGCCTGATTGGTCGTGTTGGTCGTTGTATTGCAAGTGCGACTGCCGATCGGGAGGTCCTGGGTTCGATTCCCGGGTCGGGCACTACTAAAATGTTTTTATTTAGATTTTCTAGTAGTGGCTCGGAGTCTGGATATGTGCCCGATGCATAACAATAGGCTTACCATCTATTCCATAGTGGGACGTTAACGTAACTGGTGAAACGTAGGAGTGTACAACACTCTGCTTACCTCTTCGGGGATAACAGGCGTGATGTTACGTAAATTATATTTATGTGTATAGGAGCATTTGTTTGATTACGAAACAAAAAAGGTATGGTTATGATAATAAAAATAAAATGGCTATAATTAACTTGCATATTATTCGTCATTTTAATAGAGCTCCACTCTATTTGTGTGTGAATTTCGCTTTACAATAGAAATTGCGAACTGTTTTAGACGTCCAGGAAATTAATCCTAGATGGCAAACTTCATTATTGAGTAATTTAAGCGATGGCGCTTTACAACTTCCATCGTCGTATTTCAATGTTCTTGTATTTCGATGGTATATATGTCCCATGCGGCACTGAAATGTTCCCTTGAAGAATTCTTGACTTGTCTCTTTGTTATCATTATATTTCTATGCCAGATCCCCTGTTTTCCCTAATTTTATAGGTATTTCTTTTTCGTCATAACCCTTTGGATTCCTTTTAGCTGGACCTTTTATAGAGCTGTTTTTGTATATGTTCATAAACATCAATAACATTATTATCTGGTTATAATAAGTTATTACTAGTATCAAATTACATATACACTTTATTTTGTCAATATTCCAAGAACTTAGCAACGAAACTAATAAATTGGCATCATAGGTACATGTACTTTGTACCTTAGTGTCACATAAGTAAATTACTGTTTCAGTAACTTAAGAAATATCATAACTTGAGAAATATCAATTATATTATTGTTTATCAACATTCCAATAACTTATACACCTTTACATCTTAATAAATTATACACGAATATCATTTGTTACACATCTTTTTAATATTTTTTCGTAATTTACTACCATAACTACAACTTGCTAACATACTCGTACCAATAATCTAACAATATATCGAAATTTGCCAATATACCAATATTTTACTAACACATTAATACCTCCCCAACATTCCAATACACTGCAAATTAAGCAAACTACATTTCTGAAAATTGTTTAAAGACACTCTTGATGTTGCACATACGAAACAGTTAACCTTTTATCATCAGATGGTCCGTCTGTCTGTTTGTTATATTATAGTCATATGAAAAGAATATTGTGATCATTTTAAGAAATATTTTATAAAAAATATGTATCGTTTCATTCAAGAAGTGTGTAACTGGTGTCAACTTGGTATACTATTTCAATGATAGAAATGGTTTTTACGTTTCTGTTCACATAAATAAGGCAAAGTTTAACGCGCGGATAAGTATCTAATGCTCAGACCTTAACACGAAGATCGTATTTCTTGAAGTATAGACACGTAAGTAGGTAGGTCGTAGAGCATATATGCATGTAGGCAGGTCGTCTGGGCCAATACACCCATATTTAACATCAAGCCATCTTTATTGAAACAATTTGTTTCTTTCTGAATGCGTAGTTACGTTAGTTAGTTCTTGTATATTTATTTATCTTTTGTTGGTCACAAAGGGCGGTCTTAATGCCAATTGACATTTTCTACCAGTCAACCCAGGTAATGATGAAAAACCTTATCCATTTAATTTACAAAAAAATTAATTATATTTATTATAATACATATTTAGTTGAATTGCGGTAATTTTAATCTTCTGGTGTAGCAACGCGTCTGTTACCAATTTTGAATAGGGTCATTTGGTATAACACTATTCGAATCTAGTATCATGTAGTACGAGCGCAGTTAGTATTGATACTAACTGCGCTTGTAGTAAATGATACTAACATGACAAATTTGTATACATATTAGTCTCATTAACATTACTTTGAAAACAGTACTAATACCTAATGGAAACTACAGTAAGTAGCGCATATATTGTTACCTCTACTACAGTTCTTGTAGAGGTTGATCGAAACGCTTGTGGGCGGCGCGGTCATTTGTAACCGCTGTTTGTTAATTTTACTTGCTGAATTGATCGCGTAAAAATAATCTCTTTCTGTTTTATCAAGTTGTTCCCAAAATTGTCCGATGAATGCGATTATTTATTCAATGCCATCAGAAAAAATATTATCTTTACATGCGGAATAAATGGATGAAATTGGTGTAATAAGTCGTGAAAGTACATTGTTGTTGGCCGGACGTGCAACGTTTTAAAAAACTTAATTCATATAAAATCGGTTAATTCTGTTGAATATAAAATTTTGAGGTATTAATCGCCCGGTTATGTCACCAACTATTTTTATTTCTTTAGTACACGATTATATTTATAAAATAAAGTTTTATAATAAAAAGTCGAATGACAAATTAATCGGATTTCATAATAATTGAGATGTTCAGAAAAGACGGATGAGATTTAAGACCAGTGATGAAGATTTAATAAAGATATAGTTCATTGCTTCTCATTTTTAAAATATAAAGGTATTTTAAGATAATATAGAAAGAAAACGAGGATACCTAAATTTCTCCTTACACCAGCAAGTGAAAGGGGGGTAAGGGAACGTCTAGTGAAATTATTAAAGTAATTAAGTACAAACTTTATTTACAAACGCCACGAACCAATGTTTTAAGTATTGAAAGTTTTGTTCGTTCCCTATTCATAGTTCATTATTTAAATTAGTCGAAGTATTCGAAATTAAATATATAATAGCCACCATGTGATTATTGAACGGGTTCTTTAGTGTATCGGTAATAATTATTTATTTTGTAATTTTTAACTGTATGTTTTTTCATAGGCACATAGTGATGACTTGGATGAGACAGATTTGCGACGCTTACTGATGGCTGTTATGAGACATGTGTGCCTTTGCCTCGATTCCATCCTAGCGTGTCTTATCAGAATAAATCAATCTCAGTATCGTTATTTAGCAACAGAAGTACGAAGTACGAGTAGATGTTGTTTCTTCGCCTGTAATTTTTAATTATATTCCAAAATTCTTAAATACGCTACAACATGATTAAATTTAAAGCACAAGAACCCAACTGCAAGGATAACTACGCTTAATGTTTCTCTACATACACCACACGAAGTGGAAGGAAAAGTCAACAGTTCCAAGGCTATACATGCGGCCCTGGAAATGTTTACAGTAGAAAGTTTATCAATGATGCATAATGGAAACAGCAGTTGCGCGCAACGTTGACGCATTAGCATGCTCGTACCGCAAACGATCTATGAACTCGCTGGACGCAGACGACCCTTCGATTTGGTGAGAGTTACTTGTAGACTTCGTTCACGAATAGCAATTTAATTAACATAACATTTAATTATAATGATATGTTTTCGGAATACTCTGCAATTGTTGATTAATGTTACCATTCTTGTAACCTATTTGTAAGCCAAGTGCAATAGTAACAAAGATTCAACAACTTTAGGGAGGGGCATCCCGATATATTGCTGTGACTCGTAATATGAATCACAATCAATTTAGAAGAGAGTGACTTAATTTTTGTACAGCCAATTGTGAATTAGAAATGTAAGAATCAGTGATAGGATGTTTCAATTTTGTCTTCACGGGCAGCTACGAGTACGTATCGTGCTGACGTCCATTTTTCTTAGGCACTTTTTAAATGACGAACGTCTTCCAAATATGTTTATAGGTGCATTTGTTTGTCGTAGTTGATCATTCGTAATTCGTCGAGCACACCCATTCACTATAACGATAAACTGTGTGTATGAATGACCCCATGATCTGGGTTCGTACGATATCGATCCCCATATTCCTGCCATTTTATTTGTACAAACGTAGATGTGTTGGGAAACCCTTCAGCTTTCGACGAGAGTTACATTTTCTCTTTTTTCTATGTGGGCACTGTAAAAAATGTTGTTGTTTCTATGGGGCCTGGTCGTGTTTGAATTGAATTCATATTTACCTCCGAAAATATTGATTACTGAATTCGTATTTAATAAGATCAGAAATTACAGTTAATGAAATAATACGTATAAACTTACTCGGCTCCAGGTTGTCATTAGCAACAGTACAGTTCTTGTAACTTGTCGGAAGCCACTAGAACTATTCGGAGGCAGGTTCGTTATGTAGTTTTATGATTAAATATAATTAATTAGCTATCACGGTGAAGCAAAACAGCGAAATTTACACTCCTAAACATTTTCTTTTAGTTTTCTGTAGCGTGTTAAGTCTGCTTATCCGCATTTGGGTAACGTGGCTAGGTTTCAACCATTCTCATTCTGAAAGGAAATTAATGCCTCCTAGTAGAGCAATAGAAAAGGTTGATAACTATACATACTCGTACATACACATGTCAAGCATAGCAATTTTTTTATTGTGTCATTCGTATTTGCAATGGAAACGGGAGATCTTTTCCAAGGATAATCGTATCATAAACTAAAGGAAAAGATAATAATGTAAAGCCGGTGGAATGAGCTTACTACCAGTATAGGTATAAACGTAGGAGCATACACAAAGGACTTAAAGGGTTTATTCATTGGCGAGAGCTTAAGCCAGCGTAAGCTTTTTGGCTTGCAGATTGTCGTAGGCTTATAACGGCTTCTATAACCAAGTAGACATGATATAATCGTTGCTATGTTATTATCTGCAGCTGTATCAAAACAAACATGTTCGTGGTTGTCTATGCGAGGTTACTCGTCAATGTGATGCCACCCTCGCGGCTGGCTATAGCTCGATCGCCTAGAATTCAGTTGCAACAGTCGGGAATGGCTCATTCGCGCCGCGCTCGTTAGGGAGTGCACGCTAGGACGGGCTATCGTTATCTCGGATATATCCCTTCTTTTAAATAAAGCTTAATCTGGTCTGCATTACGTTTAGGGAATTGCGAGGACGGCAACATTATCATGTGAATATGTTTAATAAATATATATATTTTTTTTATTTAAGGTCTGGATTTATTCGATCGAAATGTTTTGTATCGCTGCTTAGTGTTCGGGAGTCGAAATTAATTTTCATCTAAGGGAAGCTGCTGGTGGAGGTTTATTGAAATGTGTCGTATGTTTCAAAAGTGATGTTTCAAATATTTGTGTGCTGAACGATTTACGCCAGATACACTTTTAACCAATATTAAAAATAAATATTATCGATAATATGAGATTAATTTCTCTATTTTATATTTTAGCCTTGCGGACTGGTAAATGCTACGCGACTTCTACGATAGTTCGGACGATGACGACATGGAAAGTCCATATCAAGTAGATCCTGAGTGTCTGGTGTTGCACCGATCGAATCGAGATATGCATAACAGGTGTTGCGCTGGCAGAGCCTGGTGTATACGGGTAAGTTTTCCTCCTATAATATATTCTTATACGAATCCTTTTGACCTCACACCGGCTCATGCAGACCGGCTGTGTTGTAAGTCGTTCCCACTTTCCCCGAACAGAGTTTGAGTTGGTTTGCAGTGACCTCGAATTTTGACGACCCATCAGAAAATGTTATGGTTTATTGGAAAAATAGTCCTTACAAGTGTTTACCGATTGCTGATCCCATTCGTTATTACGTGAGTTGCAAACTTTCGCTAATCTAGAAAAAACTGTATTGATGTAGAATTGATGAGGTGGGGTGTTATTTGTTTTTGTCAAATTGTTGACGAATCACTACATTACGTCTAAGATAAGCGTTTGCTATTTTCTTCACTTAAAAGAAGTGTTACTATTTTGGTGGACATTTGCCCGTTAAGAATGTAAATATTTGGCATTCGGTGCCTACTGCTTACCTCGTATCGGGGCGGGTGTGATAATTTAATAATAATTGTTATTGATATTTTTAAAAGTAAAATTTCACTTTGCTCTTTACGCTCAGGCGTATTCTTTGATACCGCTTGTAATGGGTAGTGTGGATACACACGAACACAAACACACGAGTATCAATCGATGGCACTATGACGTAGCGAGACGTAGCGCGAGCAAATAAAAGCTTGTAACTTACGAGACCCGTCAAACATTGAGTCTATTATTTGTTTTGTATACACCATCGGAGCCCGGAATAACGACTGTCTTGTTGCTTCGTGAAATATTGATAAAAATCGTATCAGACCAGGTGTGTTTTTGGGACGGTCTTAGACGTAACATCACGTCAGTTTTAACATAAGTCCCTTGTTATAGGGGATGGGGCTATAGACAAAAGCCGGGCACAAATACAGACTCCGTGCTATTACTGGGTATTTAAAGTTAGACAAATTCAATAATACTTTATAATGATTGATAATATAACTTACCATATCAACGAGGCAGTCTACAATTGAGTTCAATGTACAATACAAGGTAATCGATATATATTTTTTTTATAATTTCTAATCGATTCGTATTCATATCACGCGGTAAATATACCGAACAACATTTTTCAAGTAGACGACAATTTTAATTTGTGCCTTGCATTATATGTTGAGTATTTTACTTTGAATCAGACAGTTTGTTTATTTGTATGTATGTATATCAAGAGGAAACGTACAACTGTGCCGCGAAAACACCTCAATACCTTATTATACTACAATATTCCATTCGGCCAACAAAGAGTCAGTCAAGCATAAGGGATTATGGTAAATTGCATTCGGGCCAGCGTCGATATTTACTAACGTATTATACGATAATTGGAAACGTGCAAATCTCAACTCGAGTGCAAATATATAGTGATATTTCTGAAAAACGAACACAGTATTACCCCCGTATTTCCTCAAAAAGGTAGGCAGAGAGGTGCTGTAAGCTCGCAGGCTATTTATTTTTTAAACGTTTATTAAATTAAGATTTTTCAAAATAAACGTTGCTTACCGTTGTTTGCGAAAAACAATTTGATAGACGTTAGACATTGTTGTATGTAATTGGTTGGTATATTGGCGTCGTTAAGTTGCAATGGTGCCCGCTTGATGGGCTGATGCGAATCCAACTAGTACCTAATTACAAATTTAAATTACTGGATAACTAATAATTTTATGTTCTATCGATCGCCACGAAACAGAGCATTTACAGACATTAATTGTACGGATATGGTACGTTCTCTTAGCGAGTGTGTCATTGAATTTTCTAGAAAACTAATGGCATGTCATAATGACGCGATTTCGCTGATAATCGTTAGTAAGTATATAAAGTCCCGATGATATTTACCCCGCTCGTGCTGTACGAATGTGGTAGTGTGGACCATTGTGGTATAATGTTCGTACATGTGACTAGATACGCCTCGTTCTGTTATGACGATGTTGGCATCAATAAGCACTAATAAATACATAGATTCGTACGCTCGGTGATCTGTTCTATAGTTCAGTTTTAGTGAGCACTCAGGAGCTTTGGTATTGTACGAGATTCTTTTTTTCCACGTCTATATTGAACGCGTGTCTTGGACGTTCTCGTTCTAATAGATTAAATTGCAAGTGTAATGTATAACAGGTCACCTGTTACGGTTCTCTAAAACTGGCGACGTAAATGGCCCGCTTAGCCATTTTTGTTTGAGAGGAGACTGTTGTTCAACTGTGGAACTATGAGAAAGTTCACAATGGTGATGATGGAAATTATAAATTCGCCTGTTTTCTGATTCAGCGACGCAATTGCAACGAAATAAAATACTTAATATATGTGACTATTTAAATTTTCAATATCATGTCGGATGAAAGTTCGGCACTCATCTATACTTACCTCTTCTCACGATTCCAATGTTCCGCTCGAACGGACGGAATACTAAGACACTACCTCGGTTTCTCTTCCTCTTTATATTTTCTTAGCTTTGTCGTGGATGAACAAGCCTCACGAAACGATGACCACTGTCACCACATCGCACAAAACATGTTTGAATCAATTCTCTGTGATTTTATTTATTTGGTAACCTAATTTCCGTTTAAAATTTGAACAAAAATTGAAAATTAACACTGTCCAACAATAAACGCCATGAAAAGAATTTATATAAATGATATTTAACGCACTCCAATATTGAAGAATATTCCGTAGTTTAAAGTAGCCTTATAAGGCCGCTGACGAGCTATTTTTATGTAAAATTATTTTATGTAAAGCTATTTTTCACCGCGGAAATTCAATTTTTCGCGTGTATTTTGATTCAATCTAGTTCTAGATCCACTTCGAGAAACTAGGACATCTAACCCCAAAGAGGAAGATAGACAAAGGCATGCTACTAATGGACACGATGCCAGACATATCCGGTAATAGAAATCCAACTATTGTGACTCGGCTCGCTGACATCGTTCTGAGTGGTACAATAATTTATTAGTATAGAGAAACATGTGAAAATTTATTATGTGCAAAATATCACTTGATTTTTAAGAAGAGCCGAATTTGACAACGTAGACATCATTTTGTACTGCTCATGTTGTTACTTATTTTTGTGTATTAAAAGTAGATAAAAAAAGTAATTTCACGCCTATAATCCCCGAAGAGGTAGGCAGAGGACTGTAGAAAAAAAAACGTAACATCACGCCTGTAATCTCCGAAGAGGTAGGCATAGGAATGTAGAACATTCCCACGTTTTACTAGTTACGTTTACGTCCCACTATGGAATAGGTGGTGAGCCTATTACCATGCATTGGGCACATATCCAGACTCCGAGCCACTGCTAGAAAATCTAAATTAGAACATTTTTGTAGTGCCCGACCCGGGATCGAACCCAGGACCTTCGGCAGTCGCACTTGCAACCAACACGATCAACGAGGCAGTCAAAAGTAGATAACTTATAAATAAATAACTTTTTTTTTATAGCGTTGTAAAAAAAAGGTTCACTAGAAAACAATAATAAATAATTTCGTTAGTTCACGAGCTGAGGTGAGTACTACTTCTTAGGAACTCGAATAAAACATGTTAAATTTATTACTAAATGTGGCCAAACGATCATTATGCTATCGTAATGTTCTATAATATGTATTTTAAATATCGAAGATCTATAAAATCTGCTGAATTGATATCAGTATGCCTTCTTATACCCTTAGAATTGCCTCCACCTTTTGGACTGAATGTATGGCATGTGACGCATATGAATTGGTTATGATTAAATTACTTTTTACCTTAACTATAATAAAGTACCTTGCACTGACTGCATTAAATATTTTATCTCGCGTGATCGCACCCGAATCCTCTAAACCAATATTATTTCTCAAACAAGCATAGCTCACATAGGATTAAAGTGCCTGTTTCTTAGTGATTGAAATAACACAGTAGGAAAACACTGCATGTCAACTGTTACGCGTATGCTAAGATTTTAAACATAAATAGTATCATTAGAAGTACTAATATTATTATTTTCTACTACTCGTTGCCTGCCGCGTTGGTCGTGTTGGTTGCAAGTGCGACTGCCGATCGGGAGGTCCTGGGTTCGATTCCCGGGTCGGGCACT
>DWDU01001555.1:0-14406 GCA_018245575.1 Jemadia suekentonmiller
GGGATAATAGGCGTGATATTTCGATTTCTATTGAACACCCTTAATCTGCATCCTAACTAAAATATAAATAAATTACGTTTTAATTGAAAAAGCTATTTCTACCAGCTCCATTACTAAGCGTTGCATATGAGGTCATTGTGTGTCATTGCAATTAATTTTGACAGTCAATACGAAAATAATTTAATGACATAACCAATTAAAGCTTTTCGCACTGATAGGTCTGTCGCAGGCATTAATAACGCAACACGACGTAATATTCAAATACGTCGCTTGGATATCAATTATTTAATTAAATGTTTTTTATACTTTCCTTCAGGGTTCAAAGTTATTTATTTTAAAAATTTCAGTCACATTCTTATTTTCTCACGACATAAAGTATGTACAGTTTTATTGTACATACAGTATAAACAGTTATATTGTATTGTATCGCTCATATTACATTTACATGAGTGTCGACAGTTCTCGCCCATCTTTGATTCCCACGTGTTCCCGCCAAAATAATATCACCAGTTTTAGATATCTACTGTTTACCTCTACAATACATATATGGTGTCCATATTTAATTTGTAGAAATTAGATACTTAATGTAACTAAAGCTGGGTGGATAGTTTCGGGTTAACGACGACGAGGCACTATCGTTTACAAATGGAATTATATGTAAACAAGGAATTTATACTATGTATTTCTATGGTACTGTAACGTTTGATTAAAAATAATTACAAGTTAATAACACCTTATAAAACAGACGCTTTTTCCCTATTATAAAGCTATATCTACGAATATAAATTCAAAGGGGTCGATTCTGAACACGCTGTAATGGCAGCGGGCAAGTCACATTTGTCGCAGAACCGATAACGATAGGAGTAGACGTTAGAAGCGGATATCACTCGTTGGTAAACGTAGAACGTGCTCCAGCTAGCTGGAGTGACGATATACGCATGTGGCTAGCAGCTGTTGGATACGAAAAGTTGAAGATCGAGCTCAGTGGCGTCCTATTAATGACATGTTAACACTACACAAAATTTGATTTAGAGGGAAATCATTACATATCTCGTATATATATAATAGGTACAACCGTTATGCGTAATACATATTTTTCATACTTCAGATTGATGCATTTCGTTGTTCGCATGACCGTTTAAAATAAAGTTTCAATATCAATTTTACAGAAGAGTCCAATGTTAGATAACTTTATTCTACCAAAACCAGTTATATTTGTAACGTTACTAAATAATTCTGTTCTAACACAAAGTGAGTGCATCACGGGACGTGATACAGATGTATCTTGCCGCAGAGCGCGCAATATTGCTCCATATACCTACTTACCTACGTACTATAAAACATTATTGGATTTGAACCGATGCTGAAATAATATCTTGAGTCAAGTTTCTTACTTTAAAATACCTTATAATACATTTCTCAATGTAGATACAAAAACATATAGGTACCTATATTATATTATCCAAAACAATGGTCAGTGTGGGAAGCCACGAAATGTCCAAGCTACATTTTCTGGACAACGTAGGATATCTAGAATCTAATCTTGTAGAAGTGTGACTTTATATTAGGACTTGTTGGTGACGGATTTTTTTTATTGCATAGATGGATAGAACGTGCTTGAATTACAGTCCTGTGGTGATTTTTGGTTATGTTCTATTAATTCTGCAGATTGTCACATATTCCTTAATTAATTATATAGTTATTGCAGAAAACCGCCCGTTTCCGCTTAACTTAATTTTAATTATTTTTTTTAAATAGAATAATTTTTTCAACATCACAATGCTTAAACTTCAATTTTAGGTACATATTTATATTTTAAATGTCGAAGACTTACGTATTATGATATTAGACAATTAGGTCACTTTAAATTAATTTACCAAAAAAGTTTATGTAAGATTTTTATCCCAAATTGCTTCCATTTTTTGCAACATCGAAGTTATTATTTGTGTACCCATCAGTTTTATCCATCGTTCATTTTACCCATCATGAACATGTTCTATTTTAGTTTTTAGTACGTTGTATAAGCACAACATGTTATACTTACAACATATTTTCATTTCGTAGAACAAAATGTAGCAGTGTACATGCATGTAAATGAATTGTAAACTAGTTATGGTTTAATTTATAGTCATAAGTAATAGGCCTATTACAATTAAAAATACGTAACGTAACATCACGCCTGTTATCCCCGAAGAGGTAGGCAGAGGAGTGTAGTACACTCTCACATATCACCAGTTACGTTTTGGTCCCATTATGGAATAAATGGTGAGCCTATTGCCATGCACCGGGCACAAATCCAGACTCCGAGCCACTACTAGAAAATCTAAATTAGAAAAATTCTATAGTGCCCGACCCGGGAATCGAACCCAGGACCTCCTGATCGGCAGTTGCGCTTGCAACCAACACGACCAACAAGGCAGATATAATCTGAAAATAAATTTTGATATCGTAATATACCCTTATACCCACGTAAATGCCTTTACACTCCACACACAGAATAATTCTTCTGCTAATCACGTAAATATTATGCTATATGGGATCGGAACCCACAATCTTCGGCTAAGCAGTTAGGATCACTCAGCACTGGACAATAGACCCGAGAACGGTACTTTATACTAGCGCTCCTAACAATAAAGTTCAGACAATCGAGTGTGCAAGGATATCAATGAAAATTCATCTTAATGATACGAAGCCGGATGTCACAATTGTTTGCTGTAAGTTAATAAGCATCTGTGACGCAATAATATAACAGTTTTTTTTTAATAATAACAGTAAGCATTTACAACTCTTTCTCATGTCACTTTAAATACGCTCAATATCATACTAGGCTGTGACTGACGACCGTGCTCTATAGCCTACGATCTCTACATAGAGCTATAGTTTCTACATAGAGTATTGTCGTTTAACATCGCTCATTGTCTCAACGTTCCCATGTGACGCCACGTTACTAATGACATGACGCATGCACTTGACCTACAAACATTCAATTGATTGAATTAAGTAACAGTAAATAACTTATGATGACTTTCAAACTTTATTTCCCAGTGGCTTAAAATATCACTACCAATTATGCGTTAATTTGTTAATTATTTCGTTAATTTAGCTGAAGTTATTGGCGAAACATAACTTAGAAATCATATCTATAACCTCTTAACAATTTGATGATGGGAGTGAGCTTTTATTTATTCACCTTAGAATAGTACAATATATGGAGCACATGTATATAACTATACTAATATTAACCATATTCATACTAATATATATTAATCAGGGTAATGACACTAAGTCCCTATTTCTGTACACTTGTTACCAATTTAGTGTTAATCAATAATCTTATTATCAATTTGTGCAACTGCATATACATGATCTATAGAGCATAGCAACCATTTGTGGCTGCAAACAAAAATTTACATGATAGCGATAAAATTAATACTATAATGAGCTATGTAGCCGACGACTAAGAAATAAAAGTAACGTCACACCTGTAATACCCCACGAGGTCAAGCACAGGGGTCTAGAACGCTAACGCGGTTCATCAGTTTCTTTCCCACTACAGAATAGGTGGTGAGCCTATTACCAGCGGTAATAACAAGAAAATTTAAGTTTGAAAAATCGAATATTACCCAACCAGAGAATCGGACCTAGGACCTCCCAATCAGCATTTGTATATGCTACCACTTGACCAACGAGGCCGTCACTAGGAAATAACAATTAAATAATAAAATGTATTATTAAGTTTATATCTTCATACGGCGCAGCCATCAGCGGAGGAATCATACCTTGTGTGTTTATTGTAATTGTTTCATTGTGTAATTACTGTATGAAATACAATAATTTACAAATTACACTCGAAGTAATGATTTCCTGTCTCTACACAGTACAATAACCGCAGAGGAACGAGAATCGTTAAACATGCCTGTCGATACTAAACATAACTTATTTCTTCCTAAACAAAGCTATAATTTCTATCTCGCGTACATAAGTACGTAATATAATGATAGGTTTAATATTTCAATTTATTCCCCAGTCGTTTCAACTTTCACGATCACAATTTCAGAGTAACAAAACATTAGAATCCAATCCTTATCCAAACTTTAATCTTATGCAACATGTACATACATATTTTCGCTCCAGGTCCCTCATGGCGCAGGCAGAGAGCACGGAGTACCAAATATCTCTATCGTTACAGACCTCTCGCACGTATACAATCATCGCTTTCTTCATACATTCATCCAAAATAAAATTCATATATAGGCAATAGGCTCACCACCTATTTCGTAGTGGGACGTAAACGTCACTGGTGAAACGTGAGAGTGTACTACACTCCTCTGCCTACCTCTTCGGGGATTATAGTCGTGATGTTACGTTTAAAGAAGATTGTTTGGTTGATGGTGGGTAGTAGTGGATGGTTGTTAAGGAAATAATTAATTTATTTTTTACATATTTCTTATAGAAATGCTTTATGCTTAATATCTATGAATAGTGTTTTGTAATGTATCTGTACAATACAAACCACATCATTTTAACTTACCCCCTAACCTACATTTACCCCAATCGATCCGTACAGCACGAAATAAATTCTATACAGGTAAAAGAATTGAAAAGCAAATAGTATTAATTATACCTTTTTTTCTTTTTTTGTGACGCGTCTCTTACTTTTAAACCATACTCTGAAGATGAGAAAGATGGCGTTAACGACATGTTGGTCCGAGGATTCTGGAGCCGCTCGCGCCAGCGTCCGATGATGTGCCAAGTGACTCCTTTTCGAAGCACCAGTATTAATTATACCTAGACCAAAGGTTTCTGCACTGATAATCACATCGATCAGCAAATTTAGATACACTTTGAAATTACTATAATCTTTGTAAACAAAACGCAAATGTTTGCGTGTATTACTTACAATATGATTCTTAATTGAAATTTGCATTATCTTCTGACAATATCTGAGATTGTTATTAGGTACGTCCACCACAAAGAACGAACAAGCGACGGCGTAAGGTAAAAATAATCAAACGTTTGTACATCATATTATAAATCAATGCATAGGCTCTAACCAATTCGCCCTTACATATGCAGTGAAATAAGTTCCAGACTTCTCCTAATATAATAAGTTTACATCTTTATTATTGTTCAAGAATATGTGTACTCTTATATCTATATTAATAGACAGGTAGAAATACAGATTATGTCCCTTCCCCTCAAAATGTAAAACACAAGTTTCTTTATACAAATAAGCACAATTGCAAATATATAGATAATGTTATTACTAGTATTGAACGTCTGCCTGAATATAAACATTCCCAACAATCACTGTATTTTAACTCCTGTCTACATATTAATGGAATACTTTGATTTAAAACTATATCCATATGTCGCACTCGTCCGTGCCATTTACTTTTAACCAAACCATATTCTTTGTAACAAACTTCCGTCGCTCATAGTCCGCTCGCTCGTTGTAAAACACCTAAGACCCTGTATCGCGTTACGTCCACAATTCAATCAACCGTTTGAATATTCAAAACCAATTAAAATATAACAATTTCTGTACCGTGTTAGATACTTTCCCATATATCTTTCTCACGTAAATCAATTTTAGATTCGCAATACTAAACTACAGTATGTCAAATTGATAAATAAACAACTATGGAACAATCTATCGTAATCCTTTCATGGCGAGATCGGATCTACATGATCGATGCGCATGCGCAGCCGTCTGTAAGCCGATTTCCAGACTTTGACAAGCTAAATTGACAGCTACGGTTCGCCGTTAAATCGTATTGTGTTTAAAAAAGGTGTCAGTTTTTGTCGAACGCCGCTGTTGACGGAAACATTATGTAATATGTTAAATTATTATAAAGTTAGCATTTCTTTTTCTTCATATGTTTTAAACGTAGTGCATTGTTCGTAAACGATTTAGTTCACTTGGCGACTCTCTGTTAATTCCATTAATAATTTATTGTGTACCACTTTGTACAACATTTATAAATTAATTTATATTTCATTAAATGCCGTCTTGACCGAGTGGTGGTAACTACGACTGCCGATTTTGTACTATTAAATTTTTACAATTTAGATCTTCTAGTCCGATTAATAACTGATTAGTTATTATCTTTTCTAGTCTGGATCTGTTCTCGGTGCATGACCATAGGCTCACCGTTCCATGATGGGACGTAATTATGTGTTTCTAGATTAAAGGCCTTCTAATTTATATGCAATAACATATTTATATGACATTTAATCGAAAATGGAAAATATAAAAGTAAGAGAGGTCGCTGCCGCTGCTATTGCCGTGAGGAGCCATTATGAAGTAACCCTGCACCTTTTACTCCGTGTTTGTAACGTGACATTCCATGAAAAAAATTATCTATTCAGCCCTTTGTAGTCCAGGTCGAAGTTAACAGAACCGTTGTAATATGTGGCATGTTCTATAGATATCTTCCTTTCTCGTTGACTATCTTCATGATCATCAAAATCAACTCCTTTCTTGTTCCATCGTTAGACATACCACCTCTCCGTATTAGGGATATGTATTTTAAAACACTGCTATTGCTACTATTATATACAGTTTAATATATGTAGATATATTTTGTTCAGAGATACCGCCCCTATGCGCGGCAGCTCGCGGACAAATTGACGCACGGCTACCAATGTAAATTCTAATTACGTGTACACACTACTCCACCAATCGATAGAAAAATATATAAATATATTTCTATAACAAATCCTTCCCAACTGATTGTTCTGTTTTGTTATGTAATATATGTGTAATATAAATCATGCTGTAATCAGATAAAAGGTGTTTTGATATACAATAAGTAATGTGCAGTTAAGCTTGAAATATATATTTTATGATAATGTATGATTTTTTTAAGAAAATTAATACGATTTACATATAAATAGATAACGTATGCAATATGCATAGTAGAAGAGTGCTGCTTTTGCTGAAAAGACCCAATGTTTTTTAGACGAAACTACATCATATTTAATATAGTCATAAACTATCGAACCAAATGCGCACGCGCACCAAATATAACGAACAAGATTATGAGCTTTCATCGCGCCGACACGCGGCTTGTTTATTTATTCCTTTACAAACGTTGCGCTGAGGGAAGGTAGGCTACATCGTCTTTATTTTTAATACAATAAAACTGAAATTTATATGACATACGTGCCGTCGTTGTATGTAACAACCATAATATACGTCTATGACGTTTCAATTTTGACGGAACGCGGCCGACATGCCCAAATACAAAAAAAAATATACACACAACATTACCAACACGAGTAGATCTATGAAATGGGATGTGAGAAAAAATATCTATAGTATTTTAAATGAGGAAGGGCGTGATAGGGATCTATGTATGTTGGATTTTAATGTGACAAAGGCTGGTATAATTCGTATTTGATTTGAACCAATTAGTGCTGCTTACGCGCGAACCTTGTGTTGTGGGATTGAGATGTGAACAGTTTTTTATTTGGTCTTTGAATGTTGCATACTACGACGTACGTATACGTATAAATAATACGTTTTATCACATTGAATGGTTAAGAGCTCAGTGTCACAGGTTTTTATACAGAAGATGATTGCAAATTAATCTATAACAGATTACTATTATGGCATATTCTAGATATCATTATATTTACAATATATGTATTTCTACTGATTTAATTTTTATCTATTTAAACGTAAATTAGTCACACAAAAACATAAATTCACGCCTGTAATCCCCAAAGTGGTAGGCAGAGGAATTTAGAACACTCTCAAGTGTCATCAGTTACGATTACGTCCCACTATGGAATAAGTGGTAAGCCTATTTCCATGCACGGGCCACAAATTCAAAGTCACACAAATGTTTATAAAATATTACTTTATTAATAATTCCAAGATAAGAAAAAGTTCTCCTGTTAAATCATATAGCACTAAATATACAAGCAGTTAATATAAAATTATACGTAAATGTAAACTTAAGCAGTTAATTGAAAATTATGTTTTATATAAATATTTCACATCATCAGCAAAATAATCAATTAAACGCAATTAAAATGTCCAATGTGACGTTCCGTATGTTTTCATACAAATAATGAAATTTCGTAAGCGCTCGTTATAACAAATTTCTATAGCGATACGGTTTCGTCCGTCAAAGCCTACACCACAATGGTCTAATCACTGTATGTACAAGACACAAAACAGATAGAAAAAATATACTAGTGAACCATAATTTATAAAAAATCAATTAAAAGTGTGTCTTGTTAAAATCACATTGGGCGAAGAGGAGGTGATTACCATTGGTCGTATTGTATTTATTGTATGAAAGTTAAGTGTAATAAAATTAAATTTATTAAGTCATACATCTGCCATTCTTAACTTCGGAGGCGTATTTTATCGAGGTTCTTATGCTGTATCATTAAATTGAAGATGTCTCTGTTTATTAAATACTAGTAACAAATCGTTTGCTCTGCAGCCATGGTAACGACAAAAAAACTATCTATACATCTACTATAATTATATGCTACAATATAAGTATTAGATAAAACCAGAGCAGAATAATCTAGATCATAGACATTTCCTACAAATGCAAATATCCAGACCATTTGGTCCTTTACAAAGTGTACTTAATCACGTCGTTATCTTCTTCATGATTTAAATTCAAATTCAAATGCCATTTATTAAAATTTGGTTCATTAGAACACTTTTTGTACGTCAAAATGATGCTACCACCGCTTCGGAAGATGCCTCGCTATGGAGAAGAAGCGGCAAATGAAACTTAATAGCTGTGCTATTACATATTTTAAAATAAACACTTAAGTTAGAACATAAGCTACATAAATTATTGTGGAGCTGGAGTTACATCACACCAAGCATGTTTATCATTTAAATAATCATTCACTTTGTAATAAGCTTTGTTTACAAAGATTTCCTTTAAAAACAGATAAATTTTTTTTATCTGACAGATTAATGATGTGTTTTGGTATTTTATTGTAAAAACGAATACAGTTCACCATAAAAGAGTGAGATAACTTACTTAAACGATAGCGTGGTATAGCCAATTTGTCCTTATTTCTTGTATTACTCTACTATTATTCTTAACCAAATTTAAATAGTTATTTTTTGCATACATAATATTTTCATAAATATACTGGCTAGACACAGTCAACATTGTAATAGTTTTATACAGTTCTCGTAGGAACTCCCGAAATCGAAGATCGTTAATAGCTCTTATGGCTCTCTTTTGAGGCCATTCTCAATGCCTGCAGCATTACCCCATAGGAAAATATCATACGACAAAGTGAAAGTAGCTAAAATAAACGAGCCTAGCAGTGGCTATATCAGTAAGTTGTCTGATTTTCTTCACAGCATAAGCTTCGGAACTGAGTTTATTACATAGACTAGATATGTGAGCGCTCCATTGCAACTTAGAATCTATAGTTATCCCTTAGAAAACTGTTTCCTCCACTAATTCGAGGTGCTCATTATTAATGTTAACATACATCTTTAGCTTCTTTACAATGGGCAGAGTGAACCTGATGCATTTAGTTTTATTCTTATTTAAGAAAAGATTTTATGCGCTAAACCAGTCATGAATACTTTGAAGAGCCTCATTAATGTTATTGGTCTCTTTGGTTTGTCTTTTAATTTTAAATATCAAAGACGTGTCGTTCGCAAACAACACAATATTACATAAATTTCGCATTGAGAGGGGTAAATCGATTATATATACTAAAAACAAGAACGGACCTAAAATAGAGCCTTGAGGAACGCCTACCTTCGCACATGAGCCCGAAGATTTGAACCCTTTCATTTGTACTCGTTGTAATCTATTTTCTAAAGAATGATGAATTCTATTTAATGATGCACTTTCCCTATTACAAAATCATCTGATTTAATGAAACTTGTAGGATATTTTACGTTCGCCCGTTCGCAAGGACGTCTAGTTGAGAGAGTGGACATAATTACTGGTAGGAATCTATACATTTTGTCAATTAATACAGAGTTACATCTACCAACATTGAAATGCGCCTAAATATAATAATGGCAATGCTAAGAGTTAAAAATTTGTCAGGCGCGAACATACACCTGTAATAGGTAATACACAGAGCGGACTTAATGCCTAGTAGCATCCTCCACCAATCCACCCCTGGAGAATAGTAAAAAATATAAAAACATAGTGGTAGCTGCAACATAAACTATAACAATAGTGAGGACTAATAATTGGGATTGTAATGGATTGGGCCATTTAAGATTGTTGAAAAAATATCAAATTCAATATATAGAATTGATATAGGTCATAATAAGTCAGAGCCATTTTTTTCATACTACAAAACTAATACCAATTCCTAAATAAATAAAAATAAGAATGTTAAAAGTTTGTTAAGTTTATTATGATATTGTATAATTTAGACATATTTTTAGTTAAATGGAAAGATAAGGAAAATTTTGTAAAAATTTTCTTATTTGAGGAGGAAGATGTAAAGAAAACATTTAAGTCACAAAATCGATGTTTTTGTTACTTACATACACGACAAAGACTGAAGATTCATTTATTTTTCGAATAAAATGACCACATTTGTATTGATTACATTAAAAATCTTGTCTACAATTCAACATGCTGGATGTTAGACTGAGCATCAGTTGAAGATGGTTCGCCGGGAGGTATAGGATATCGGTAGTGTTTGCTATAGATTTCTTCCCAAAAACGCATGCGTTTCGCCGCCAAAGGACTCTTTATCATGTAAGGTACTTTATCCAGCATCATGTAAGGAGACGAGTCAGCGCCTGTTGGAGGCCAGACAGGAAGCGACGACCCTTCTGGAACCGGTTTGCTGAAATTTATTGATTTCCAGTTACTATTATTTCATTAGAATTATTAATTAATAACTTTTAGTATGAATTTAAATTTATATTCCTTTATTTGTTATTGTTGTTTGAGATATTGCCAAATGGCATTTTATGTCAGTCAAGTCGGGCGATAATAAAAATTTCGGTTATATGGCTATACTAATAATTGCGAAATCTGGTAACTTATATACTTATATTCGGACAATAATGTACATATTAACACCTATTTATACTTTTTTGGGGACTGCCTCTTTGGTGGAGTGGCTGCAAGCGTGACTGTCTAACGAAATGTCTGGGTTCAAATCCCGCGTCGGGTGGTATTTGATTTGTCCAACTAGAATTTATAGTTAAAATTTCTAGTAGTTTCTCGAAATCTAGATTTGTGTCCGGTACATGGCTATAGATAGAATCACCGCATATTCCACAGTGGCACCAAAAACGTAATTGCTGAAGCGTCGACGCGTACTATACTCTTCTGCCTACCTATTCGGGGATTACAGGCATGATGTTATGTTCTTATCAAAAACGTACTGTTTTTTAGTGAATGCATAATATTCCATACATGCCATACATGTGGATTGCATGTTTACTGCTTAGTTCACTTACTAGTATTATAATAATATATTACCCAGTTGTAACAAAATTTAGCCACATTTCTCTTATAATTCGTTTCATACTTTTAAACTGCGGTCTAATATGAGCCTCGTCAATATGAGTAAGGTTCAGTCCATCATGTATCGCCATTGTTTGAGCGCAGTGATTTGCACCACGCATACTAGTATATGGAATTATTGGACTATCTTCGTCTGCATAAGCATATTCATAAAGATATATTTGATCGTTACCAGCCTCCACTTGAAGCCTTACTGACCTAAGCGTCGGATATACAAACATAATATCTGAAAAGAAATCAATATAACCCATAATATTTTCTTCGCTAATTGGCTTTTTTTTGAAGTAAAACTTTTTAATTTTCGCTGCGACTTTCTCTTTTTGCTCTTCATTTTCAAATTGTAGATCAGCTGGCAAATAGTCCGAGAACCTGGCATTCATTCCATCCTTCCAAGTTTCAAATAAATTAATTCGTAAAAGTCCTTCCATATTAGCAAATCCGTACAACATTGGAAGCTTTTGGTAATTACCGCTTTTAAGAATATTAACTGGATTATCTTCAAGAAATCTTTCATCTCCCGTGTCACGTTCAACACACGGTGAAAATATATATGTACCATCAACTTCCTCCATTACGTTGACGGATGTCAGCAAGTCATATGATGCCGTCTTATAAAATTCTTCTAAAGCATAAATATCTTCAACGTTAGTAAAGTTTAATCTTCTTGCGTAATTCTTTGCTGTGTCGACGGGATCAACTTGTACACTGAATGCCGCTGTATTGGCACCACTTTCAGGTATAACTCTTTTAAATAAATCTTTTGTCATTTTCGACAATTGTAATAAATCTACCGAAGACGATCCCGCGCTGTATCCTGCGATAGTGACGTCATTGGGGTTACCTCCAAAACTGACAATGTTGTCCTTCACCCATCTCAGCAGTGCTACTTGGTCTTTCATTCCTGCATTTCCAGGTACGTCGGTGGTACCTAAGCAGAGGAACCCATGGGCACCAAGGCGGTAGTTGAAATTAACTATTATTGCCCTTTTACTTTGTACCAAATGTTTAGGTGTTACAAGATTTCCATTTCCTACGACGTAGCCTCCTCCATGTACATAAACTAATACAGGTAAATCTTTATCATCTGTTTTAGGCACATAGATATTTGTAATGAGGCAATTTTCATGTACTTCCTTGTTCAAACCCATAAGCAAGTCTGTGTGTTCATTTTGTGGACATACTACACCTTTGTCGACAGCTTCAAATGTATCTACCCAGACAGGTGGTGGTAGTGGAGCCTGGAACGAAAAATAAATAGGTTTAGAATTTATATTTCATACTAAACTATAGAAATTTGATTCAGCAACGACGTTATTAGCGTTAAGTTTTGCTGCGTTGCGTTGCTTCTAACAATATCATTTGCCGTTCTACGTTTTTAAAATTAGGTTATCGAGTAGCAATTTTGTATTGTATAATCTCGCTAGTTCACGATATCGACGAGTTTTGATAATCTACAAGAAAATATTTCGGCTTAAACGAAATGATAATGACGTTATTATCAGTCTGTTTTAATTGAATGCTGGCCATGGGCCTCCCATAATGAACGTCATGCCTTGCTGAATTAGGTTTGCCGAATCTGTGTAGTTTCTGCCTACAACCTTCCGCAGATCTTTGTCCCACAGTCGGAGGACGTCCTACACAATGCATGCTGAGTGATTTACTGCAACTGTTAATACTACTATAATTTACGTAATAGTGCCAAGTATTGGTGTGCTGAAATCCTCACTAAACAATCCTGTTCTAAGGGGTTTGTGACTAAGATATATCGAGTTACGTAGTCTTCGCAGTCTGATTATTTTCTGTCTCGGGTCACAACACGTGTTGATAAACACAAAGTATCTCAATCACAGAGCGTTTGATAGTCAAGTAAAATAACCAGATATGAAACTCAGTAATCGTAATTTTACACGATTTTTATAATAATATAGTTGCTTGAACTTTATCTTGGTTCTATGATCTAAGCTAACGTTTCAAGGAGCTATGTAATAAGTCTACACTGACATTCAGACAGTAGTCGTTTCAAAGTTAAAATGAATTGTTTTCAATTTGTGTAAACCTTTGAAAGAGTATATCAACCATCAAGTGTATGGTTATCTTAATGTTACTATCGGTCCGGGTTCTGAGCTTAACCGAAAAGAGACCAAGAAAACTTGTTAACTTTGGACCATTTGTGGGTACTATATACCGTCTGCCTACCTTGAACCTTTGGGAGCCGGTTGGCGCAGTAGCGTATGGTACCCCATAGAACACATAGAAGTCGCCGTCGGGGGACTTGTAGCCGCGCACAGACCCTTGCTTGATGGTCACCACGCGCGACTCCACATCCTCACCGTCACCCCACGTGGTGCCTAACAAACAAACGAACACTAGAGCCCACAGCGTGGTCATGCTATGTCCAATATTTTGCGATCTGTACACTACTGGAACAACAATACTGTTCACTTATCATCCAGCAACACGTAAGTTGATACCACGATTAAATGATAACACGTATTTTTAAAGATAATTACACGAGTAGCCGTATAATTTATGATTTACGTAGCGGTTGCTGAAGCCGTTTTAATATGTAGTCTAAATATTTACGATATTGTGTGCATTAAACTGTTAGTACTTAAGACTAAGCGTAACCATTTCATGGTACTTGAGGCGCGAAAGATGGCGACGCGGAAGAATAGTAAAACGCACACGATGACTACATTTAACGATATATGAATCTTAAGAAAAATATGTATGTAGGAAAGTGAATAATAAAACTGTTACATTCTGAAGCAATTTTATTGAGATTGGCAGTAATAAGGTGAAGAAAAGAAGGATTGAAGCAAAAACGTAACATCACGCCTGTAATCCCCGAAGAGGTAGGCAGAGGAATGTAGAACATTCCAACGTTTCACCAGTT
>DWDU01001556.1:0-14406 GCA_018245575.1 Jemadia suekentonmiller
CCTCCCCGAGTGGCGACTATGTCTCATTAAGTAGGAACATACACCGCCTGGCGCACCCTGGACATTGCGACTAATCCTTTCACCACGATGGCTGATCGTTTCCAATCAGCTATCGACTCGACAAAGAAGATTATGTATTGACTAATTTAATATGGACTTATATTTATATGAACTTAACAGGGCTTATGTGAGATGTACAGTTGAAAAACTTAGAAAATCTTATACTTACACTTAGACTTACACGAAATATGCCACAAGACGAAAAACAATACAGCTGTCCTCAACCACAGCTACATTAAAAATCGAGCCTCTCATGTTAATTGTTACATGAACATTCACTGAACACACCTTTGATATTTTTTCGTCGACTCTATGGAATACAGTATATATATGGTCTTAAACTATTAGAGGCTTAAATTTTAATAGTCATTGAGACTTAACTAGACTTAACACATCACAATTTTAACGTTAAGCATGCAAACATTCCTTCCACGTGTCGTCGATGTCCTTGATGACACGTGAAGGAGATGATGGCACCACGCGCGCGTTTGAGCTATACTCGAATCCTGGACGGTTCAATTGGACGAACGTCGCAGGCCGTGTACTCTACATGTGAAGATCTCAATATTTTTCATCCAATTAGAGACTGGAGCAGTGTAGATTGATAACGCTCATTTAATATTATTTGATGTCCTGCCGTCCGTTATTGAACGACCTTCGTAGTACTGTATAAGTCTCGCACGCGAAGGCCTTCTATGCATGGCGAATTCGATCCTTGATTTCTCCAAAGACAGATACACTGAGATAGTTAAGCACAACACTTACCGCTGTTACTGCTAGCGGCAACACTGAGCACGGGGGATGTAGGCTTAAAGTTTTAATGATAAATTGTTCATTCTAGTTAGTACGATAACTGCTTTACTGCAGTTTATAGTCTTTCAGGTAAGTTTCGCACGCGTCAAGTTGCGTGTAAAACACATTTCAAATGCCCTCGCGTAGACGCTTCAAGCGCTCCTTCTCCATACTGTCAACGGGTGGCTCGCGCTCGAACGACAGTAGCTCCAAAGCTGAAAATTGGAAATACTATATAACTGTTACGTACTATATACACTTACGGTACTTACAGACCGAAACCGGCGACCATAAATAATGAGAGTGATGAATGTAGGGGAAACACTTCAGGGCTCTCTGTCTACTCCAAATTTAGATTACTCAGATTCTCATCATACATACTAAATTTTATTATTTCTGGTCAAGTTTAATATGTACCCAAAATTATCAAGTTTCGTATTTCTGACATGTAAACAAGTGAGATGGACTAGATCATATACAATGGTTTTTATATAAACAAAAATGTTGGAAACGCCTTGTCAAAACGCCGACGGTTCCATCGTGTTGCTAACTAGGTGACAGTGCTGCCATCTGATCAGTAAAAACAGTATCGCCATGCACAGCGAAGGTCGCTCAAGTGGAGATGATCGAGCGATGCAAACCAAACGTTATGATATGCAGTCGTTGTTGAAGTGTACATTGTCTTACAATTCACATATATTATATAAACATAGTACATTACCATTTTCGTTGAGCACGTTGGTGTCGTTAAGATACCGCCAGGCGGGCTGGTGTGGATGCGCGGGCGACGATACGGGTGCACCTTCGCCGGCCAATCGTCTCGCTGCCAACTGGAGGCACACGTGGCGTGCCAGCTGGCTGCACTTCTCGAAATTAACGCGATCGCCTGGCAGTCTGCAAGTAACATAAACTTATTACATTTATGGCATACGATAATTACGGATAAGTAATTTTTGTAGACAATAGACCGGCAATAGACTCGCCACGTATTCCAGAGTGGGACGTAAATGTAACAGCTGAAACGTGGGATTGTACTACACTCCTCTGCCTACCTCTTCAGTGATTACAGACGTGATGTTACGTTAGAAGTAATTTTCACATTTACAAAGTAGGTGAATACGAATAGATCAACGAAACAGTAATTAAATTAATATGCTTCCTATAAAAATTATCAACAACTCACTTTGAAGGCGCCGCCTGGTTGGCGAAGTGTAGATCTCGACAGGTGACTGATAGGAGAGGCACAGCCGTCTCGGTAGGTGCAGCTGCCAGTGCTGCACGATATCTGGAAATGTAGTGCGATATAAATGGTGAACAATTTTACTAACACGTAATTTTCATTTTCGCGTCCCATTTAATGATAATATTTCGAAATAAAAGTGTATATCAATGTATGTTGCTCACCTAGCATGATTTGCGCTCGGTTCGATGCACAACTCGAGCTGTCTGAGTTGCTGGCCGCAAACAGAGGAAGTGCGAGCCCACTGAAATGTATGAAATGCTATTAGTATTTAAGTAATCAATACTGTGAATCTCGTCATTTGATGACAGTATCATAAAAAAAACCCTTGAAAATTTTCTTCAGAGGTGAGTAAAAGCGAGAAACTTGACTTCAAGGTAAGTAAAAAAAATCAAAAGTAAGTAAACAGAAGCATTGTTAAGTAATAGAAGCTGAGCAGTAAGGTAACGCTCTGATAAATCAATAAGTTAAACATGGCTCTTCAATAAACAATTGGGTTTTTGAATGATTTTTTTGCAATAAATGATAAGAATCATCAGAAGATCATATATAAGTTTTGTAACAAATCTATGTATATACATATATAAATATGTACTCACGGTTTTCTTCAATCGGGATACGGGGACCATGTTTAAGGAGCTGATGATGGACATCATAGAATTGAAATTGCCCAGGTTGAAACATTCCCGGGCAATCATGATCCATTGTTCGATTACTCGTGCACGATATTTGCTCTTTGATGCCTGCCAACGAAAATTTGTGTATTGTTACATCATAGACAGGCGAAGTAAAGAGGTTAAGGTATCTGTCATACAATAATTATTAAGCAACACGTCAAGCTAAAACAAATGTTCATGGTTAATATTTTTGTAATCCATTGTATTCGGTGACGGCAGCACACTCAAGGAAAGCATTTCGTAGCGATTTTCTTTTGTCTTACATTATCATTGCATCACCTCAGGTGGCCTATTGCATTATGGGCCTATGGCCTATTAATCTGACTACAATGTACAAAATAATTTTTCAAATCTGACTAGAGATGTCCATGATTGATGTGATTAAACAAACAAGACACTTAGGTTTGTTATATTAATATTCACATATGTACATTACTATAAAGCGCTTATATACACGTCCATATTATAGAAGACCAGCAATATATTTGTGAGCATACTTTGATTTTGTTTACTTCAATTATGTGCCCAATACAAATGTCCTAAATAAGATTTTGTACTAGTGTCTCGGAGTTTGCATAATATCCGTCCGGTGAATGGCAATAGCCTCACCACCTATTGCATAGTCAAAGGTAAACGTAACTGGTGAAGCATGATAGCGTTCTACATTCCTCTGCCTACCTCTTCGGGGACTCTAGGTGTGAAATTACTTGTGTATTAGAAATAAATACCAACATTTAATCATAACTTATCGTTACCTTGAGTACATCAGTAGCGACTAAGTAGCTAAGTCTGTTGAACCAGTCGGCGTATGCCTCCAAGTTGCGTGTAGTCTTCTCTCCATGGTGGAGGCTGATGGTGCTCTTCGCACCGGGTTTGCCCGATGTTGTAGGCTTCGCTTGAAGAGTGATCTTCACTGGAGGCGGAATTTTCGGTGGAGGTCCTTTGACCGGCGGTGGAGCTGGTGCAAAAGTCTGTACGAACTCCTCCGGGCCGATAGAGGACAATCGGTGCAGCTCCACGATGGTCAGCTGATTGGCCATTTCGGCGGGTGTCAATCCGAGTGTGATGATGTCGCCCTGAAATTTAATTGTTTTAGTTATAAAAAACTAAAACTGAAGCACGTAAGGACGGACTATTTGTATGATAGTATAATAATAACTGTATTGTTTTATTTACTAAAACTTGCCAATGTAAAATTTTGAATAAAACCAAAGTTCCCACTCAATAGAAAAATGTTGAAATATCTCTGGCTTAAAACGTCTTCTTACACTGACAATTACAAGAACTTTTTTATGAACAATAGGCTCACGTTCGACTACATTATCACCTGGTGGCCATCAGGATGTTAGTTTATGTCAGTGCATGCTTGCCTAGAAAGAGTCTGTTCACTCTGTCTTGTACAAACCGAATCGCCAAAAATAGACGCCGGCAATTCAATACCGATTTAAACTCTTGATTTCTCCGAATGCAGACTTCGATGACAGTTAACGCTTATGATAAAATGGTTACCGGCGACAATGCATCAACTGAAGCCACGATTTTGACTTCTTTGAATGTGGCTTCATACTGCTCGAGCGCTGTGAGCTTGTCCAGCAGTTTCTCCAACATTGACGACACCTGCTGTCTTAGTGAATCCATGTGTTCCGATGCGCATCTAAAATAAAAAAAAATCGATATACTTTTGCTGTATTGAGGGTAATTGGCAGACAGGAGAGGACTGGATGAGATGTGCTGAATGTCGAGATATATCTGCTGAATACGATAATAAAGATGATGAGGGCAATTTGGCAGCGGCGAGACGTACGAGCAGCTTGTACACTAAGTAGCTAACTTGTATGTGTAGCTCAATACTTGTAGCTAAGTACACTGAATGGTAACAAAACGACATTAAAAAGCTTTAATGACGCCTATAAAATATTGAAGTGTTTTAGCAATCACGAATCAACAAGTTGTTAAAGAGCGAAACGGTCGGAGCGCCTAACCAAACGCATTGTACACTATTACAAACTAAAACTTTAATGTCAATTAGTATTTTAGTAGCGTAGCGGAAATCGCTTTACGCGCAGTTTTGTTGCACACTAAACTGTTGCAACGTGTTATAGCGTTTAAAGTTTAGCGCCACAACGTTAGTACAATGGAAAAGTTAAGGCATCAGCTTGGTTTATGTACGGCTCGTTTAAACCACATCCTCCAAATTGTAATACAACAGGCATGTAAATTGTTAATATTGTAGCACAACGAATATCATTTTGTTTCATAGTGCCACAATACTTTAGGACGAACTGTTTAACCGTACCATATCATGCCAAACAAAATATTACCACAAAATACTTTGCAAAACAATCATGCAAAAAAAAAACTTATTGCAATCACATGTTACCTTACAGCTAATAAAGTTTCAATTTTAAATTGAAAGTATGTAGTTTTATTCGTATCGAAACATTTAGGTGTATTACCGTCATACGTATCGTACATACAATACATACAATAACGAAAAATGTAACATGCCTCTGTGTGATGCTGCGAACTAATGCCATGACGCGGTCGTCCCGGAAGTCGTACGGAAATCGCTCCATCCACATGCTGAGTATGAGCACGAGGTTGCCCATGTCGGCCACCTCGCGCTCCGGCGAGGCCTGGACCTCCGTGCCGGCGGGTGTCTGCGCCCAAGTAAATATTATTCAACACACATTCAACTTCTAGAAAATGGGCAAGATATATATTAAAACAAGCAAATCCAAATCTGTCTGACACATGGATATTTCAATCAATAGGTAGATTTGGTAAGTTTTTTTATTTTGTACAGCTACCACTTGTCCCACTGTCTTGTCTGATGAAACGCGATGAAGAACGATGAAGAACGCGAACGGTGTAACTTGATTGCCTACAAAATCGTCATTCACATTATTTCAAAAGTGATTAACTAAACAGATTAACTAGATTATTATTAAATAATGGATGGGTACGCGCGGTACGCTTAATGACCGGAAACAAACTCACTAGTTTCTACCTAAAATGAATGAACGCAGCGTATAATGCTGACTAAATGAAATACTGTACGTGCGTTGCCCGTACAATATTTATTAAGTTTTAGCGTCATAGAACGTTTTTAAAAGGTTTCAATCGAGTACGGATAGATTGATACTTGTTATATCAATACTCGTCCATGCACCTATAGTGAAAAACTTGGAACTGCCATCAGCTGATGTGACGTGACGCGGTCGACGACAAGTCGCAGCAGCCTGGGATGAACAGTATGAATATAATGTGCTATGACAACTTACGAGTTTGTCGATGTATTTGGCATGTTTCTTGCATAGCTTCAAGAGTAGTTCGTGAGGTTTGATGTAGAGTCTCGAGCACAGCAGGAATGTGAATGTGTACGATAGACTGGTGCCCGGGCGCAGTAGCTCCACGAGGCCGTCGATAGAGCCGGACACCACTTGTCCTTCATTGTACTCGACGTCAGGCGGCTCCGGTAGTAGATGTGCGGGTAGTGTTCTCACGGACGGAGTGATCACGGCTGGTAACTGTTACAAATTAAATATTATTATCAAAATTAAATTTAAGTGCAAATGACATAACCAATTCACAAAATCTATTTATACACACGCAAACTCCCTCTCACACATGCACACACACGCATACTCACGCACACGAATATATCGTCATCATCAAACGTTTTTATCGTTCCACCGTTGGACGCGGGTTTGGGCCGTTGGTAGGTCTCTCCATTTACGTATTCATCAGTAAGAAGTTTAACTTCTCTTGCGCGTGCGCTCCGGGCACAAGCTTTTGTGAACTTATGAAGGTGTGCAGGTTTCCTTACAACGGTTTCTTCACCGTTACAATCTATTCATAGAACTGTGGTGTTTTTGATGTGACCAACTGTATTTTACAGCGACGGATTTTAATCACTCTAAAAGAATGATTTAAATAAAAATAGTTTAAAAATACTTTTATTTTATTTACACAGTCATGACCTTTTTGTTCATAGATTAAATAATTTTCGGACTATAATTTGTAAGTACAATTAAATTTCATGTGCATATTTCATAATACACACTATTGAAATTGACATCAAAGAGAAAATATAAACGAAAAGTCACTATGGTCGCGGAAGGTTAATCTTAATGGCTACCAGTCATCTGAACCAGGGATGTTACGGATGCAAACATTTTGACATCCGCGGATGCTTATGCGGATTTTAGGATTTGTTTAAGATATCCAATTTTAAGTGCATATTATATTGATTGATTGGCGATTGCGAATAAACCAAACTCCTCTGGGTGCATTGATTTCAACTGGTTTTACAAAGAGGTAGTCGTACGGCCCTTTCGCGAGTACCTTTTATTACACATTTTACACTGGGACTTCTCCGGATCACTTTTGTTTAGTATAAAATAAGCCCAGACAGTGCTTTTTGCTGGTGGCGACATTTTTATTCACTTCTTCACTGAATATCTACATTGAAATATTCATTAACAAAACAAACAACTAACGTAAACACAATAAACAAATACAGTAGTTGATTGACAACGGAGTCACATTGATAACTAAAACAAAACTGACAAAATCTGTAGGACTTGTCACAATCACAAGTATGCGCTTTCCTGTTGGTCAATTAGCGATCACGTGCTATTATCGCCCCACCTACTTTATTTACATCTGCATCCGCAAAAAATCCCCGTGAGTTGATGCGGATGCGGACGCAGCTGTTGAAATTAATGCGAATGCTCCGTATTTGGAAATGCTGATGCGAACATCCGTAACACCCGTAGTCAGAACACAGGTAGTAGGTATATATAATACATATTCACATTGCAGCGTGATGTATACCTGTTGTGCATTACTGTGGGTGGGCACAAAGTTGATTCCACCGTTCATTACAAAGTGCTGGCATGCGGGGTCGGATCGGTAGTTGGCTGTCGCGCGTACCATTGAAAAATAATCGTCCTGCTGAAAAACAAACAGACTCACGGATAAGCGACGCAACGAGTCGACTGCGAAGCTATGGAACAGTGTTGAATAGAAAAAGACGCTTTGTTTCTTTGTTTCGTTTCTCTTTTCTATTCATTTAACGTAAACAAAAGCGTGGCGTTGTGAGGACGCGTAATACTAGCGCTGCGCCGCTTGAGATGCATATAAAAATATCTGTTAGGTATGCAGTTCGACCAAACTTTCGCATAGCCTTAATAACATACTTTTTTTATTTTTCCATTGTTTTTTTAACGTGGGAGTGTTCTACACTCCTCTGCCTACCTCTTCGGGGATTACAGGCGTGATGTTACGTTTTATTCCATTATTATAATATAGTATGAAGAGAATGAAGAATATAGAAGGATGTCAGATCTGTGAGATAAGGGATATTTGGCATCCAGTGCTCTCTGCCCACCCAGTAAGGGACCTGTCGTGCCGATATGATCATAATATTATTGTCAAGTGTTATTTAACACAATATATATAACAATTATGTTGTCGGTTTACGGTGTTATTATGAGCCAAATTCTTAAAGGCGACTTAAATGTAGCAGGACTGTCAACTGTTCGTTCTGCTAACTTAAGTCTTATAAAGCACTAGACACCATTTACTACATTAAAGAACACGTAAAAAACAATTGTTTGAACGTTTATATTATAACACTAACTCGAGTATCACACAGTTCTTTATAGGGATACGAAAACTGAATTTTGTAATTGATATTGAAACAAAATGTAAACAAAACAAAAGGTTCAAGATCTTACATCGTATACATACATTTAGCGCTCCACATACGATCAATGTTATCTTAAATTGTTTCGCCCCCAAAGTATAATGAAACTTTATGCCGCAAAAGATAAGTCTAAAACTCCTGCGAAAAAGTCCTCCTCTTACTTGTTTTACAGCAATTCCGACTAATCCAAAATTAACAAACAATTTCTTTCATTATAAATAATAACGCTTTAGCCTTACTTTCATACGAAAAATATCGAAATAAACTTTAATTTGCTGCCAACGTGCCGATTTGCAACAGAAATTTGAATTAATAAAAAAAAAACAATATAATAGGTAAGGTAATTTAATCTATTATTTTCGCAAAAAATTTACTCTGTACCGAGGTTAGATGGAAACACATATCTGACGCGTACAATATGACCGATCTAGATACATTTTTTTTTCTAAAATGTTTGTTTTTACTTAAAATTAATATAAGGAATTTTATATTAGCATAGTGGCTAAATCATTATTTTTATTCATAGAACCGTCGCGATTGATACGATAATAATGTATTCAAGGAACGTTTGCTAGTATGAGCCGCTGCGCCGCTATGTGCAAAATGGTTCATGACAATCGTGACTAATAACTTACATCATAATAGGACAGTCCGGACCCTGGCATCACCACCGGATCAGTGCTGAGCGGCGCTAGTTCAGTCGTCGGCAGCACTGAGTCCGGATCCGCCAGCTCGGGCGGAACCTGGCGTCATAAAGGATACAACAAATACGTAACTAAAAGTAGGCACTAACTCTGTCTACAAGCTGTAAAAGTTACCTTTCATTGAATTGCTTTTGCACGGATAAGATTAACCCAAAGGTAAATGAAGTAATTATAAACACAAAAAAAACAGACGATTTTGTAAATTAAAAGTAAGTCGGTCTAATTCCTTTAATGTAAGCAATATTATGTTCTTTAATTTTATGATATTCGATATTTTCACAATATATTATAATACTAGCTTTATCTCTCAGCTTTCATCGAACACAAGTCCATATTAAAATACATTCCAATATAAAACATTTTGTTATGATAACCAACAGCACAAATCTAAAATTTCACGTGTCTGTCACAAAAACAAATGATTTTTCATACAATCTTTCAAACCTTATTTTATCATTTTATTGGTAGAGTTTCCAAAAATCTGTTCTCAATGAGAGTCTACGTCGTGAAGTTACTGTGCTAAATTTCACGTCAATCGGGTGTATAGCTTTAGGGACCTCATGGATTCATTCAGCAGTGTTTCATAAATATACATTATGTAGATATAAACATCATCATGTCTAGTAGAAGTACATGTCTTCAACAACGAACACTGGCTCACTCTTTCCTCGGGCGTATATTTTATGAATATAAAATCCAGATCTATACCACCCGTCGTATTGGTCGCTACTTATTTGCGTTAACAAAATAGCTCCTCGCAGTGGATGCACCTGCACAAACTATCTTCATTAAATCTATTCAATCTTTAAAGTTTCCTCTTATCTAGTAGCTTAACTCGGCTACAATTTACTGAACTGAAAATGACTTGCCGTTTTGGAAGTTTAATGTGACCACCTCATAAATAATATTTATTCATAATTATTATTCTTATACATGTGTCCATAATAATTTACTAAATATTTATATAGGAAAGTATACAGGGCATATATGTAAAGAAAAATTAAACACAGCTCTAAAAATCTTCATCTATCAATAAAATTGTACTATTAATATCCACGTTGTTCTATCAATAAAATTGTACTATTAAAACCTACCTGGCCATCTTTAGCAGAAAGGAAATATGTCTCAGCTCAATACCGAAAACTATATCTCCCACATTTTTAATGTATGTATATGTAAATAATTTACTGTTGAAGTCCAAAAATTTTAACACCTTTTTGGAAGTTATGTGTTTTAAGATTAAATATCAGTTGCTATTAGAGTGAATGAAAACATTGTTTGGAAACCTGCACACTGAGTTTTTTTTGTACTGACCTCTGATGTGTAAAAATCTGCCAAATCATACCTGGCCTTTGTGAGGGACAACAACCTTAAACCTTTTCATTCTGAAAAGTATGTGTTTCCAACAGTGAAAGAATTATTGAGATATGAGAAATAAATTTTGTTGACAATTTTTTAAAATGGTGTAATAATTGTAATTACCTCTTTCACATCTCCATTGCAGGAACTACATGATGCTTCATTAAGTTTGCTGGCATAGTAATACATGGCCATAAGGCCAGTATTACTACGATGAAGTGGTGAAACAGGGTGCCTGTGAAATAAATTGTCATATAAACATGAGCAAGTTATTCTATATTATGATAAGTCTAAAAATTAACATGTATACATTCCTACAGTATTCAATATAGAGAAAATTTAAACATAATTCAAATCACATAATAATAATAATAATTTATTGATCCTAAACTGTGTACGTAGTCTGTAATAATCTTGAACGTTCTAAATTGCTCTTATGTGAGAATTGCTTTTATTGTAGAAATAGCCTATTTGCATACCGGCCATGCAAACAAAACAACCCCAGATTGCACTTAAATACCACCTTAAAACATAGATTTTCATTTCTCACATCTTAAACTGAAATATTTTAGGACCATGCATGTATTTTTCTTCCGACCATTTTATCTTTCCATTGTCGGAACATGAGTCTCCTCTCAGTATAACAAGGTAAAAGCCATGCTCTACCATGCTGGCCAAGTGCGGGTTGGCAGAGTTCATACACCTTAGGTACATTTTTTTTGTGAACTCTAAGGTATGCAGGTTTCCTCACAGTGTTTTCCTTCACCGATATAGCAAGTTATATTATTAAAAATAATACTATAGCTGTCGCAAATTTGATTGGACCCTGGGTTACAAGATAATATATTACTAATAATGTGTAAAAAGTATGTAAATCTGACTGCTAATAGAAAGGTCTTAGGTGAAATCTTGGGCCTAGTAAAAAAATTTCTATTAATGGCTCGTAGTCTGGATTTTGCCTGGTGTATATATACTCACCGCCAATTCCATGAAGGGACATAAGTGTAACTGGTGAAATGGGTAAGTGTGCTACACTCCTTTGCCTACTTCTTAAAATGTTATGTCTTATGTTTAAAAATGTGTTACGTTTAAAAACACTAAATAGTTTGTATATATTAAAAAAGTATTACAATTAATAAATATGGACTTAAGAATTTCATTAATCTTTTTAAGATCAATATGTTTGAAGATAAGAAAAATTTATTTTTTATAATAACAAGCATAATTAGATAATCAATGATTCTTTTAGTATTTCGAACTAAGGCGGCTTTATTAATCATTATATACTCTTATGCATATACTTAATGAAACTCGACAGCGGAAATTGCAAAGCATTGTACAAAGACATGTATTAAAAACCACTCCCTCCAGTGGAATATGGACAATACAAAAACCTTACAAAATTGTTGTTACAGATATATAGACATTTATAAGTATATATCGTAATTCAAAGTACTACGCACTGTCCGAAGGGTTTGAATACGTACGTTGGTATACGTGCCGCAGTTTCCACACCACTTTATTGTCCTTTCAAAAGTCAATATAATAAACCACAAACATAACCGGCACTTAAAAGTTTCACATCATAAGTGACGTCCGAATAAATAATGTGCGTAATAAAATAATAACAAACCATCTAGGGCGATTGAACAACATGATAGGTCACGTAAATCGACCGAAACGCGGAAATAATCAACACTAAACATGGTAATTCTCGCTTGGTTTCCCGATCTTGACGATGATATAACGGTCTTTCATTACATCCAATATATGGCCGGTAATTTATTTACAATTGTAATACCCATCCTCCAAACACGAACGGAAAAGATGCGGTGAAAGTTGTATCCAATATGAAGCTTTACGTAGTTTTGTTGAAATTGTCTTTCCGTAATTTATACTTTAATGTGTTAAAACGCATTTTTTCTCAGTATAAACGCAAGACATTTGATACATAATTGTATTAACCAAATATTTAATTTATTTATCGCATATTTGCGCCAATTGAACCCGTCGCTTAACATTACAACTCCAATAATTTCTAATATAGATGTTCCACAGACAAAACTTACCGGACAGATAGTCATGAGCTGCTTGGCACAGATAATGAATACTTGTGAAATAGCACAGATGGCAACACGGGTAACTGAAAATATTCATTTTGTATTAAAAGATATAGTATTAAATCTCTTACAAAATTTGAGTAAAGTATTTAAATTTCCTCTCTAAACAATATTAAATACTAAATACGCATTAGCACTTATACGAATAATTTTTCAATGTGTAAATCAATTAAAAAAAATATGTAAATAGTATGTTTTAAAAAATATTTAATATCATCAACTACCGAGTTTGTTACGAAATGTTTTGTGTAGCTTAACCAAACTTTGAATGGTATAGTCCATCGTTAATAGTTTAAACACACCCTATTATACATAGATATGAAAAGACAAGCGTATAAACCTCTATTACAGGTAATTGACGGCTTTAACAGCAAAAGTATAAAAAGTGTTTTGAGAGTTTTGAAAATAATGATAAGGTGGTCAAAACTGAAAGTTCCGAGGCTATTCAGTAAATTTAAATAGGTACTATCCGGCCTTATATGCCTTGATGAAATAGGCTAGATACTGGCTGATGGTGGAGTTAGAAGTCTTCGAAACCGGCGTGCATGTGTAAAGAGAGTGATGAATCTGGAAAAGGCGCGGCAGGTCTGTAAGGATAGAGTTATTTGGCACTCGGTACTCTCTGCCTACCCCATGAAGGACCTGGCGTGAAAATATGTAGGTATGTAGGTACTATCCGACTAATTTAAATTTCTTAATTCAAATGTTTTGACCGTTCAAATTGTTACATTGTTACCTTGGTGATGACAAGTATTTGGATAGCAACGTATTATAAGAAAACAAATATATAACAATATTGGTAATGATTACAAAAATATTTAAATAATGATGAACGAAAGTGGAAAGCGCAAATCAACGACTACTGCTTTACCGGCGATTGAAACACTTCAAAGGAACATCCGCAAAGTGCCTGTTTATTATAGCAGGTATGCGAAACTTCAATATTGGCTCACGAGAACCGAACTCGACCAAATAAGTTAAAAATTAGTTAAATTACCTGATGTATTAGTAGACTAAATAATGAACTGACAACAGTCGGAGTGAACTTTTGAATTGTAGACCGCGGTTTCGCTTACATTCTGAAGAATTACATCAAAGTTAATGAATATTTAAATTGAACCGTTCTTAGGAGACAATCCAGGGCATCAAAATACGGTTCTTATCCGTCAGCGAATCGAATAAACGCTCATAACCAGAATGGTCCGTAAATTTATCAGTATTCATCTTCAGTTAGCTTCGAAGTCATAAAAAGTGTCTTATTAAATTTGTTATTTTAAAAATGTGTACGATATTCCAGGTGTATAAATCAGTCAAATGCTGATGATAATGATGATAATAACGTATAATTTGCGTTAAGAGGGTTAAAATTGCCATGCGTTACGAAAATTGATAAGGTAATAAGCGACTTGCAGCACGCGTGACTTACGCCTTTAATTATGTTACAATCGATGATACAAATTCCCCTTTGTTTCTCCCCAAAACTTTTATAACTGTGATTCGCATATAATATATAAAAACGTAACATCACGCCTGTTATCCCCGAAGAGGTTGGCAGAGGAGTGTAGTACACTCCCACGTATCACCGGTTACGTTTACGTCTCACTATGGAATAGGTGGTGAACCTATCGCTATGCACCGGGCACAAACCTAGTCTCCGAGCCACTATTAGAAAATCTAAATTAGAACATTTTTGTAGTGCCCGACCCGGGAATCGAACCCAGAACCTCCCGATCGGCAGTCG
>DWDU01001557.1:0-14405 GCA_018245575.1 Jemadia suekentonmiller
GGGGGGGGGGGGGGGGGGGGGGGGGGGGGGGGGGGGGGGGGGGGGGGGGGGGGGGGGGGGGGGGGGGGGGGGGGCGCCCGCGCCGGTGGCTCGGCTGTCCGCGCGTGTCGGACGGGCGCAGTGTCCCGGACGTCTGTGCGACTGTCACGTGGCATTTCATTTTTAGTACAAAATTTAGTTCCCATGCATTTGTCGAGCGGTACAAAGCTAGCGTCTCTTCACCCCGCGCGTAGTGTTTAAAAAATGTCCAAACACTTCTATTACCCTTTTATGAGCTTCTCAAACAAGAATCGGCTTAAAATGTATATTAGGCACAGAGTTATTCGAAAAAAAATAGATGTATCTTACTATACACTCACCTATACAGAATGTATCGGTTTAGGAATCAGCTATTATATTAATAATGATCTATATATCTATATATATTTTGAATGCGTTAAGGTAATTTTTACTAACAATTAGGTACTAAGCGGCTTCGTGTTAGTTTTTCGTGACGCGCACGCGCTCAAGAGTGATCAAAGGAAAACAATAAAATCTTATAACGATACCACAGACTGTTCGGTGGAGAGCGGCGCCCGGAGGACGGCCCCCAGTGGTGTTAGGTGTAGTTGAGTCGCGTGCTGGTGCCATATTAGCGTAGCGCCGGGCTCGGCCTGTCAACGGTCCCATGCAAATATCCACACTTGAATAATACGTCTAGTAAAACGTTACAGTCCTCCCAGATCGTTTTTCTAGAGCGCTGAAAAACAATTAAATGTCGTGCTCGTAAAATTTTTCACAGTTTAAATGTAGTGGCCGGAGAGAGCTCTCGGCTCGCGGCCGCTAGGGGCGCCGCCGCCACTGCTTGCGAACAGCGCAATGAACATGTCATCCGTCTGTCCTCACTGAATTAGCGATGTGTGCGGTGTCGGGATCGATAACCGCCAGCAGCGCGCGGCCGGCGCGGCGCGGCCGGTGCGGCGCGGCCGGCGCGGCGCGGCCGGCGCGGCGCGGCCCGCGACCGTCCAGTGACCGTTTCCCCGTCATTTCTCTTTACACGTTAAGATCTGACTCGTTTTTGTTATGCGCGGCTCAAACCTGCACAAAATGGCATTTGAAATTGTTTATGTTTGTTCAACGCGAGAGAGTATTATGTGGTAGCTACTTGTTATCATTACGTATTAATTATTAATTTTACATATTTTTTTTTCTTTTGTATTATTGTGGTATTATTACTGTATACTTAGGAACTCCTTCGATGTATGAATTATTATATTTTAGCTAAAAATAAAGTTGGTTTAAAAGAACCCTTGTTTTATTTCTAACGCCCGACCTCACACACGACCTCCGACAGACATCACACGATATTACTTCTGTGGTTTGCGTACAACTAGTAACTGCTTAGCAGAACAAAATAATGAACAATGTATGTGTTTCAATACGTACTACACTTGTAGGTATGTTGGTATGCCGATGCCTACATCAATTAACTAACACATTTATTCTCAAAATAAAATTCGAGAGCGCAGGCGGTGAGCAACCTGCACACGCCTTGCAGGGTGTCGTAGAACGCACGGGGCGCGCTCGAGCTGTGTCCGCGTCGATGGCGGCGAGCGTCGCCACAGTCGCCGCGCGTTAACTACGAGTGAGACGGTTGACTCGCGCGAGTCTTATGTATGCTTGTGGTCCGTTTACACCCTTGTACTTGACACCATCTTCAACGAGGAACAAATGCTACTGAGGCATGTAGTAATTTATTGAACGTGATCGATGAAGTTACAGTTTCTGATGGGGCACGCAGGAAATGTTGCGAAAAATTCCAAACAATTCATTTCAACCTTCCTCGTGAACCACGTTCCGGGCCACCATCTCTGATCGACGACGATGTTGTTGAGACCATGGTGCTGCAACATCCTTTTCTAACGACATCAAAGATCGCACAAAAGCTTAATACTAAAATTCAAGACGGGTGCCACATCGATTAAGCAGGAATAATTGGATAATCGAGTCGTCGTATGCACATGTCTGTTTGCTCGGAACAATATCGAGTCTTTCTTAAACCCGATGACAATTGGAGATGAAGAGTGGATTTTCGACAAAACATCGTAAGGAACAGCAACCAGGAAAACATACTCCTTCCACCTCTAAACCTAAGTCTGAATAACATAATGTCGTGTAGGTATATGGCGGAACCTACGACCTACGAGCACCTATATTTTATGACCTTTTACAAGCAAATTGCTACATTTGAACCCAGCGTCTCTCGACAGTGAGCTCTACTTCCAACCAGTTGGACTGACGAGGCAGTCAATCGTTATTTACCACATCACATTTCGCTTCAAGTAATATTACATTACAACATCACATATCATGTCAAACATCACTTGAAAATGTTGTTTCAAAAAATCACTTTTTTACCGAGTGCAACATCTTCGAAGTGACTCCAAATGACAATAAATTTTCTCTTAGACGTTATTGTAGAACAACTACGTGTATAGTTAAAGCACAGGTACTTATCTACTTGTACTAAATATACCTATTATTATTTACAACTAGGTATTTAGGAAATACTAACGTTTTTTTACACTTACTAATTATATTCAATAGGCTTACTACTCAATAGGCTCACCTCCTATTTCATAATGAGACGTAGGTTCATTTAACTTTTAAAAACACATTTTTTTTATAAGGAAGTCTGCCGTACACTCCCTCAATAAGCCTGTGAACCAAACATCTACGAAGAAAGTACAGAAAACAATAGCCAATTAAGGTTTAAAATTTCGAGTAGCTAGTTCTGCAACACAAATCTCGCTTTTCGCTCTTAGTCTTATTACTTATCACAGTTATCACACCTCGCCTCGTACATCTCTCCGAACTGAACCGAACACTGCGTATCGGCGTGCTGCTGCTCTGCATAATATTTAAAGTGATAAGTGATGCTTAAGCTTCACTTGGTTGAGTAATGCGTCATATTCTGTTACGTCGTCGGGTGATATTAGATACGCGTGATGCATTACTCACACGTCTAGTAAACTACTAAAGTGTAGCTCGGCCTTAGAGCAATTCATACATGCAACATTTTTTACATTTTAAAACTTTGTAGGTAATCCAAAATTTCTCCTGAGATTTTTTTATTTTTTTCCATATAACTAAGCCTTTATTCGCTGTCCCAATTATAATATGTAGGTAACTTATCTACATATTTCTACCTACCTAGCTAATTAAAAAAATAATAGTATTCTCTAATGTTTTTTTTGCTTGCTCATCAGCAGCCAGTTTGTTGGTCAGGTTGTCCTTTGTCATAGGCCTGCCGCTGAGACCGAAGCGGTCTAAATCAAATACCCGAACAAAGCACATAATGCTGAACACAACTACAATGAATAAATCTATTTGAAATAATTTAGGTATACTTACATAGCAATGCAGGCTGTAAGTTAGTAGAGATACAAACGCTATCGTTCCTATATGTACTGGGGAAAAATAGAAAAGGACGCTTACATGTAGTAGGTATGGATCGACAGGTAGGTACATGATGAGATGAGCAGACGTGTCCTGCAGTGGCGACCAGTCCTTGGCAAGCGTGGCGCAGGACGTGCTCCAGCTAGTAGGTATAAGTTCGCGGAGTCGTTGACAGTGCTCGAGCTCAGAGCTGCGCCGCTACTGGATAGCCCTGTGTTCAGAGGTCGACGGAATCGGGCTGACGACGACGGTCACGACGTAATGCGTCTTGGCTCTCTAATGGATCAGAGTAGAGGCTCCGAAATATTGAAAAAACGAACAGAGATATTTTTATTTGTTTAATATACAAATACACAAATAAGGTCCTTACGAAACATTATAGATTGCAAATTAGTATACCTACCTACCTACCTACTATATCAATATCTAAAGCGCGGAGCGGACACGACCGAACTACCTATAGGTACTTTCAGTACATACCTACACCTACTATAATTATGTATCGTAATATTTAGTAATGCTGCCTATTGTAGCATTTAGACATGCTAAACATTGAGGCATATTTTCTATGGAGATTTTTGCATTTTTTTTTGAGTTTTGGGTTGTGATGCCATACTTTGATGAGAGTTGCAATCAATGAGAAGTGCCATTACCTACTAAATATTAAAATATAGGTAAGGATAAAGTTTTTGGCTCATGAATATTCTTTTTTTTAATTAAATTTATTTTTTATTATCTAGTTATTGTTTTAGTTTCTGAAACATAGGTACACTGTTTCATATAAAATACATTAGAAATATAAGAATAAATACATGTAATATAAACAATAACTCAGAGTTCAACATACAAAGAAACGTGTGTGTCCCTAATAAGTAGCTCACCCACTGTAAGTTCATGTAACCATCATTATAGGCAGGAATCGTGAGATCGTGACTCGCTGCTCGAGTGGTTGTGAGCGCGACCGCTGATGGAGAGGTTTCGGATGCAAATCCTGTATCGGGAATTATTAGCTTATTTTTTAATTTCTATCAGTAGCTCGGAGACTGGACGTGTGCCCGGTGCATGCCAGTAAGCTTACCCCCCAACCCTCGAAGGACCTAAACGTAACTGGTGAAACGTGAAAGTATACCTAAGTACCTACTACACAGTTCTGCCTACGTTTTCAGGAGTTACAGGCGTGTTGTTATGTTGAGTTTCTTGAACACAATTTACAAATAAATTATATTAGCGGCCATAACTCTCTTTCCGAGCCATAATTGTTTTCGTGGAAACAATTACCTACTTATCTACCTATAGGTACACCTACTCGTAGATAGGTACCTATCCGTTGCTCCCTCGTCGTGTGAACAAAACCAACCGACACTCACGTCGCTATCGTCTGTTGTGGGTGTCAGCGAGTACCTACATACCTACGTGTTATATTAACATAAACAGATAACGGGGAAACCTTCACACAGTATTCATTACAAAAATACTCGAAGCCGTGTGAAGCCTGCCACCCCGCACTAGGCCAGCGTGGCCGACTGTGGCCTTAACCATCTCATTGTGAGAAGAGACCCGTGTCCACCAGTGGAACCATAAAAAGAGTAGGTATAGAGTACAGCAGCTATGTGATACAATTGACTACGGTGGCAGGGAATAAATACCTACATCGTTAGAGAATCTATTTTTTTCCGACCCTTTTTATCCGTTCCACTGTTGGAACATGGGTCTCCTCTCACAATGCGAGCGTCAAGGCCATAGCCTGCCACGCTGGCCAAGTGCGGGTTGGCAGACTTCACGCGCCTTAGAAAACAATTTTTTTTTTGAGAACTCTAAGGTGTGCAGGTTTCCTCGCGATGTTTTCCTTCACCGTTATGGCAAGTAATATTGAAAGTAAAACGCACATTTTTAAGAGGTGCACGGTAGGATTTGAACCCGGTCTCCTGGAGTGAGAGGTCGAATTTCTAACGACTAGGGTATCACTGTTGTTTCTTAGAGAAGTAATAAATAGATAGAGTGACCTAGTTGGTTATCGGCATTGCTTGCTGTAGGTACTAATAGGTACGTGGACTACTGAACGACTTATTGGCTGCACTCATTTTCGTGCCACACACCAGTACAAGGGAGACGGTCGGAACAAGCAAAGGTCACAGCACGAGCTGGTGATGTGGGTCTCGTGTTTCTGCGACCATAACTTAGCTCGTAGTCTCTACGAGACACCTACTCTGTGCCGCGCTGCGCAAACCTCATAAAACCTTAGCCAAACATACTGTATAATGCACGCCACGCCACTCGCCTAATAAGTGCGAGGGGGACGCGGCGCCGTTGGGTGGCTAAGAGCGACAGGGACGAAGAATTCGAGTTAGAAATGCGCAACAGCGGGAGCGAGATGGCTCGATTTTGAGCGTGTAGAGACGAAAGGGAGGGGATCGGATGCTGTATTGCTGTTGGTTTGAATTATTGAAGGCGGCGACCGCCCTTTGGGCTGCGAGTGCCCGCGGGGCGCGCGGGGCGCGCGGGGCGCGCGGGGCGGCGGTGTTTGCTGGGCCACTTGCCGCGCGCCTTTCCTCCGTCACACCAATTTCGGATTCGCTTCGGCCATCTTGGGCTATCGGTTCCGCGAGTGCAATGACCGGATAGGATGCTCACTTCCAGACCAGGGATGGAGAGCTGGCACTAGGACAGGTTGGTCCTTTTGAATTTTTTATTGTTACAAGGTAGTTCAAGTGTAAGGCGGAGGTAGTACCTAAATATATAATTATTAATATATATACACTAATGGTGCTTAGAGATTAGATTTATTTAATGGTGACTTACATACTTATAGGTAGGTATACCTACCCGGGTACATACCTACCTACCCACCCGCTTGTATGCCACTAGCCCACGCATGGGCTAAGTGTTTAGGTATATATCTATTCGAAAAACACTTTTGTTCAGTGATAAAAGTGCCTACTACCACTTTAATAGGTACCTACCTAAGAATGAATGCCCCACCTAAAATTCGTAGGTACCTACCTATCAATATTTTATTTTAAAATCAGTTGGATATGTTTTCTTAAGCATTTAAGCTGGTTAAACTAAGTGTAATGTTGTCTTGGCGCCAAAAGACCTGTTCTAGTTGTACGGACTTCAGCGTCCCACCTCCGCGGTCCTCGCATTACCTGCATGGTGGCGCGCACCTCGTTCCAAAATTATGTGCGTTTTTAAGTTTGAAATATCATTTTCTGAGCAATTATGTAGGTAGGTAGATAGGTACAGAAATTGATATTGGAACATTAGTTGGAACAAAATATCTTAAAGAATTCTTAATATCTTGTAGTTGACATCGCCAGCGTGGCCGATTGTGGTCTTAACTTTTTTCATCCGCGAGAAGAGCCGGGTTCAGTAGGGTAATGATAAGAGCAGAGGCAACGCCGTGATTGTCTCGATATAGACACCTAGAGCACTAACTCCAATGTTAATATAATCAAACTTGTACCTATAGGTAGGTACCTACCTGCACTAGAGGTAGTATCAAGCTAAAATATTATTTTTCAAGTCTTAGCCACCCCTTAAAATAATATGTACCTCGACGAAGCAAAAAAAGTTGATCTTATTCAAAAATGGCAAAGTATTTACGAGTTTGCCTCTTACAACTGTTCTGTCTCAGTAGGTACGCCAGGAGGAGAGCTGATTATTCCGTTACCGTTTCGGTTGAAAATTAGCTTCCGGATGGACATTGACTATAAGAAAGTTAAATTTTTTATCATTTCAATATAACAATATTAAAATCAATTGCCTTTTATTATATTTCATGTCAAGTAACTACGACAAATTTAATCTATATATATAAAACTGCACTATGAATATTTGCAAATGAATCATCTCACTATTGGAACCCGGCCGGCGAACTAAGGTGTATCTTGACAAGTAGCGAGCGAATATTTGCACACAGGTGCGTGGTGGACGGTAGCAGGCCAGTATCAGTGATGAACATCAATTTCGGCGGTTAAAGTTTGGCTAAAACTGCAGCCGACTTTTTGTCCAAAATTAGCTGATAGCGAAACAAATAATAATGGGCAGATCATCTACACACCACTTCTGAAGACGAAGTTGGAAAGGAAACATAACCGTACCTAATTTACCTATTTACTTTAATACATCCAGCAGTTCCGTTATTTCGTTCTTATCAACGCTACGATCCTCATATTTGTTAGGAGCCCCCCGGAGAACTTGCGGTATTATTATACGTACCGAATATCCATGTTAATTATGTAATGCAATACATTTTAGTAACAGGTAGCTTCTGACGTCATTTCACTATTCTCACATTATTTCGCTTAATTTTAAACTAAAAAAATTATAAAGTCTGCGTCCATTACCTACGGGCATAGTTGATAACTTCACTAAACTGTTCGGAAGTTATCTTCAATGTAGACGTTTTGATTGATTAAAATCTATATAGGTAAGTATTTATGTTGGTATAATAATCTGAGCTGCTCAACGAAAAGTAAAAGATGCTTGACTATTTCCTGGAGAAACGCAGCTCACCTTGAACAAATTGATGATATTAGGATGTCCTAAAACCTTTTGTAAATTAATACATATTTAGGTAGGTACATCAAATCTCCTGTTTCTTTTTTGTTTTAATCTTCTGTTGACTATTGAAAGTATCATCTCCATAATTCTTAGAATACATGTTAGGTAGCTTCATTTTGAAAGCATCTATAAATTTTACGTTTCCAAGATGCGTAGAAATATCTTTATACATATGTAGTTTCATAAGTAACGCTTTTCCGTTCATTTTATATGTGGATATGCTCACACATAAATTATGTGGACATAGGTTCACAGACATTACGAAACGGTCAAATTAAGACGTGGTCTGGCTGCTTGGAATGAATGTGATATCTTAATTATAAATTCAAAACAAAAGGCAATTTTGCTAAATTTTATTTGGTAAATTTAATCTCGGCGTTTGCCAAGGCTTTATTCTAGACCTCCTTTTATTATTCCCATCTGTAAGCTTTTCTAGACACCTACATATACCTACCTACTTGCTTTTAATAATAGGTATAATTTTCAAAAGTAGGTACCTATAGCTGGCACTAGCAAATAATATTAAAAGATGAACTGAATACAAACCTATTGTTGCCGACGCAACAGCTTATACAATCCTTGCTCTGAGACGTTGCTAATTATCTGTAATCCTTCCGTTCGGCCGGCATCGCCAACAGCCATCTTTACAGCAACCGATATATTTGTACACTTTCGCATTATTTCATTATATTCTTTGTGGTGCACTCGGAACGACGCAGGAAGTAAATTCAAATATAGTTCTGTATAAAAACGGGTGTCTATTGTGTCTACGCGATTTTGTAATGTTGGTAATACTTTCTTCCGATAAACTTTAGCGGTCAGATCAGTAGCCGTGGATATCTGTTCAGTAGTATAGGATCAAAAAACATTCGACTCGATTGAAAGAACCTTACACTAAGCAACGTTCGCACATTTTTGTTATGAAAGTAACGAAGCGAATGGGGATCTAAAGACTGGGGAAAAATACTTTTATAGCTGTTCTATTTCACGACAAAGGTTTGGTCTTGATTGTAGTAGTGACTTGTAGTGTAAACTAATGGAGCGCTAGCAAAGAAAGCCAAAACGCATTTTTGAATCAAATTTTAAGTTTTTCATTATCTAGTAGGTAATTTTTAATAGATAGATATTGGTAATTTTTTAATACACATTGATTATTTTTAATAGGTATTGGCTATATTTTATAGCTGTTGGTTATTTTTATTAGCTATTAAATATTTTTAATAGCTATTGGATATTTTTTAATAGCTATTGGATATTTTAATAGCTTTTTGTACATAGCCATTTGTAAGTGCTGAAATTAAGAGAAATACCAACACTTTCAGAATTAGGTAAGAACCTACATAAGTTAGGCCCAAGGCAAATAATATTAAATGAAATTAATTATGACATATGTAGGTACCACCTATAATTTTCATCATCATTATCATCATCAGCCTATCTCAGTCCACAGCTGCACATAGGCCTCCTCCAAAGAGTGCCATCGCGCCCTGTCCTCGGCTTGCCGTATTCAACTTCTGCCTGCAGCCTTTCGCCGATCTTCATCCCACCTGGCCGGAATAACTAAGTTGAAAAACTAAAACCCGACTACTGAATAATCACTCTTCAAAAGTATGACAAGAAAATGTTCTCATCTGAAATTATTATTTATGCAATTATTCAATATTTATGGGAATGTTCTACATTCCTCTGCCTACCTCTTCGGGTATTACAGGCGTGATATTACGCTTTTTTTTCAATATTTACTGCATGTATAAAATTAACATCCTTACATGTACCTAATAAATATATTTAATTGTACTTGGATATAGGTATTCATGGAGATGTTCAGAGGAAGGCCGTGGTCAGATGCCACCTACCCTCAGAAATAATACACTGACAGCATCTGGTAAGCCATCATAAACTTCAGCGCGAATGGACACGGACCAGCGCTGTGCTTTTGGCATCATAAGGAATGTGTATTAAATACAGATATTAAAATATATTATGTACCTACAAGTTTATTTAATAAACGGTAAATACCTATAGAATAGGTATATATGCGGTCTGCTTAGGCTCAGCTATATGCCCTGCCCGCTGAGCTATGGACAATGGATAGTGCGAGAGGCTGTGCTCTGCGATCCCAAGCCGCATGTCCAGCGCGCGGGTCATAGGCATAACCCCTCAGCACGGCCCATGTCTAGCTATGGACTGCAGTGGCTGGTGAGGATGATGATGAAAAATATAATTACTTGCTAATATTAATTTCACATCAGAATATTTTCTTGTTTAATACTTGTTACAGTTTGTTTTTTAGTAGTTGAGTTTCAATTTTTAAACTTAAAATTTTTTTGAGTTAAAGCTCTAGAACATATCTCCTTTTGGACCACGATTCTATTTATTGTACAATTGGTGCAATATACCTATCCATATCGGAATCATGCACAGCCTCGTTGGTCGTGGTGGTTGCGAGCGCGTCTGCCGATCGGGAGGTTCTGAATTCAAAGCGCGATTCGGGCATTATTAACATTTTTCTATTTTAGATTTTATAGTTGTGGCTCGGAGTTTAGACATGAGACCGGTGTAGGGCAATAGGTTCACCATTTATTCCATAGTGGGAGGTAAACGTAAATGGTGACACGTGGGATTGTTCTACAGTCCTTTGCCTACCTCTTCGGGGATTACAGGCGTGATATTACCTGTTACACACCGTTGTTTGCTTAGGTACCTGCATCTCAACGCTGAAGAATGTTGAATTCTTGTCTATTCTTTAATATAGATAGGTATGTATTCGTGAACATTAGATAAGCCTTATGTACTCGTATCTCTGCGAAAGATCCTCACATCTTATTATAAATTTCCTCCCTTAAACTACCGCTTCACAGCTCTCTAAACAGATCGAAAGGGGATCAGATGGCTCCGTGTCACCGTGAGGCTAATCTAATAACTGCCCTCCGCCCTCGGAGCGGGGGTGGGCGCTGCGCGGGCCGCGAGGTGGCTTGTAAGGGGTGATTACCGAGTCTTTATCAACCCCATTAGAGAAGGTGTAAAAAACGTGCAGAATTAAGTCCATCATTGTGCGATGATTCAGTCAGGCTTTTTCGCTTTCAATTGTATTGTTTTGTATTATGTCGGTGTACGCGCGCATTAAATCGAATAGACCACTAATTTCGCTATGATAACTGGAATGAAAGTAGCCATGTAGGTACGTTTTTTTCTCTTTCGCTGATGAGTCCGGTTCATAATTTTAATTGATTTCTGCTATAAAGTTATTTTCGTACTATCGTAAGTTGTACCATAAGAAGGTTCAAGGGTTATGTTCATGTTGTGTATAATTTTTTTTTGCCTTTGCACATGTCCTTCATACTGTAGTTACTCAGTTAACAGGCCACGTAACATTGTGACGACAAGCTTCACAGCCCTTCGTGAAGCTTATGTCACCCGCGAGGCAATCACGCGGACAGTGAAGGGTGATGTCAATTACGAGCCGCGGCGCGAGGCGTGAAGTGAAAGTTATACATTTACAACGCATGACAACGTATTAAACTTTCATCGAATTAAACGTTCAATTATATATCGTTTATTTCCTTCATGTCAACCACTCTGGGAGGACATTGTAACACGATAGATCACAACTACACACCTACTCACAATCACATTCGTACTTCACAATAACAGTAGGTAAATTCGTATGAAAATTAAAATAGCTTTTCTATTATAAGAATATTTACAGATTGTTAAATGAATTTAATTTAATATTTAATAAAATTAATGTAATTTTCTCAGTAGGTTATATGTCTAGAGCTGCAACTGACCCATCCGTGGTAATATTTTTAATGTCTATTAAACTCTTATATTGTTTACAAGATACATTAACATTAACCGTCTTCCAGTGAATTAAAATAATATTGATAACACACAGCCCACAATTACCGGATCGCTTTGTAATTTTGACCTACGTGTGGTTCCTATGTCTTTGTCTAAATTCATCTAAATCCATTCATATTTGGAGCATTATGACACAAAACGGCCCACCGCTCCCTTCCTTTCATCTGTATGAAGAACAACAGGCCAGGCTAGCTCAGGACGGCGGGCTCGTTACGCATTCGCTTCCTGTTCATTTAGATTAATAATTGTTAGTAATCTCATAGAGTACGCAAAAGGCCTACATTTAATCCTGACGCGGACCACTTATACACAGAAAACAGTTATCAACATTAATCTGTCGATCAACACGTGCTGACGCGCGTGAGATAAACCAAGTTGGGATGTTGGGTTGTCTATTTTATTACTAGTCCTAGAGTTAATTTCGACTACTACCTACGTTGCAAGTGTATCTGCTGATCCAGAGGTTCTGGTTCCATTTCCGGGTCCTATTAGATATTTCTACTAGGACCCGGTAATAATAGGTAGGTACTATTAGATATTTCTACTAGGACCCGGTAATAATAGGTAGGTACTATTAGATATTTCCAACTTACATTTTCTAGTAGACATTTATAGTGGCTTGGACACTGGATTTATGTCCGGTGTATGGCAATAAGATAACTTCCATTCTATGGTGGAACATAAATGTAACTTCTAAAATGTGAATATGAACTATGGTCATGTGCGAACATCTCCGGGGAGAGCAGGCGTCGTATCGCACGAATATTGATTGTAGATTGTGGAGACCTTCAATGGCTTGTAATAAACTTTTCCAACTTCAGTTCATTATCTAAGTTGTTTTTAAAAGTAGGTACCTATTTGCAGTAAGTTTTTTTCAAACCAACTTTTATCACTTTTCAACCCCTTAGGATTAAGTAGTGATAAAAGGTGTAATAACGCAGCCAGAACTTGGACGGCGGAAGTATTTAGTCAGCCAATAAATTTCTTACGCGTAAGTTTCATTAGTTCTTTTGGAAGAGTCCACTTATTTTGGGTGAATTAAACGTTTTGATAATTTTTCTGAGAAAACCCGACTATCGTTTAGTAATTGCAAAAATAGACTTTAGATCTCCATAGGCATTTTTTACCAATCTTTTACGTGCGTGTCGTCCAGATTTAATCGTGGGACCAAACGAATACCAATCTCTTGCTCAAATAAATTTGGCAATTAAGTGGCAATCCAAAGCTTACGACTCATAACGTAAATGTTGGCATCCCGTGACGAGCGCCGAGATGACATACCTGCCTATAGAGTTGCTTATGATATTTAATCACAGAGAACCTATAAAATAAATATACGTTGTATAGAAACGAGTGCGAGCCCAAAGTTGAAATGCTTTTTAATTCGCGAAATATTGTTCTATTGTTCTAATTCCAAACTACTCGGCAGCCGCCCCGCGGCGCGACGTAGGGAGGAGGGTAGGTGTACGATTGTCCCTCGATCGTACAATTAGTGAACAATAAGTGAGAGAACCCGCGAAATATGCTGCGGTCGTGTGCCTTCATTGCATCCGGCATTTTTATTTTCAAATTTTTTCCCCCTTTTGTTTAGTTCCGCGGTAGCAATGTAGAGGGCGTTCAAACGCAGTCGCGGGATATAGGTACAAGATTTTAATAAAACTGAACACTCATATCCGAAGTAAGCATGATATTAGGAAAATAATGGGTAACACAACCATTATATTTTTAAAATTACAATAGGTAGGTACATGTCTTGTTCAATTTTTTACGTAAAAAACAATCTTCCAGCCGCAAAACTTCCATGGATATTAATATGAAAGTATGCTTTATACTTTATGAAACAGCAAAGATCTAGTAAAAAAAAATACAAATACACTGACTTGGTCAGCTTGTGTCACAGGACGACGACGATTCTAAAACACTGGTCGTTAGGTCATGGTGGAAAGTGAACTAGCGGAAATAACAAGTATCATTAGTAGCCCACTTATATGTAGGTAGGTACCTACCTGTATTGTTGAATTCGTATTTTACATAGTAACTCGTCTACAATTAACAGACTGGACAATAATAGACTTCCACAATGGAATATAGTCAACATAATTGTAATTGTTGTACAGAGCAGATGTTGGCAGCAAGAGTTGCGAGCGCAACACAATTAGGTACTAGCCAATATTATTATGAGGTCCTAACAATTAGTGTTATTTTCGTAAACAAAACTTAAAATTTATCCAACAAAACATTAGGAGTAATATCAAAGCACATTCATTGAGCCTCTCACAAATAACGGCTCTCGAAAGAACAATCGCAAGTCGTACCTACTCGGGCAGCCGCGCCACAATGCCCGCGCACGGCGCGCACTCGGCGCCTGGCGCACCTGGCGCCGCGCTCGCCACCCAGCCTGCGTTTCAATGTAGACTATTTTAAACATTCTTATGCTATGATATTTTTATATGAAGAAATTAACGAACTAGGAAGAAGCAGAGATCTTTGCCGCCCATGAATATCTGTAATATCTGTAAATTTCAAAGATCGATTTACAG
>DWDU01001558.1:0-14399 GCA_018245575.1 Jemadia suekentonmiller
TCGTTGCAAAAATTAAATACATGTAACACCTTCACGCACTTGATTTATATAAATAGAAAAGAGTACATAACTTACATTGGAAATATATATTTTCGATAGATATGCAATGTTATCAAGTAGTCCAAGTTACATTAAATAGTAACATTAGAAATTACTAGTTAAATATGTTTCAATTTCACATATAATTGTAACATGCAATTGACAAATTAGAAAAACATTTAATTACGCTCGTAAATCCACACAATACACTCATGATGTAGTTAAACTACAATTATATATGACTCGAATATATTTAAATTGTACTGTCAACGAGTAATATTATAAATGGCACTGTGGGCAATTTCATAATACATCGATCAAAGCATTACATTTAAATAGTTATCGTCAGGAGCGTTACGTCGTACAAGATCTGTAATAATCAGATTGCTTCGTAATTTCGGAAAGATAGTAATTCATTTTCGTATTTAAGTCGGCTATTTCTTTTTCTAGAACATTCAATTGTTCGTTGTGATCGTTGTAAAGTTCCTCCATATTGGCTAGGAGCTTAAGTTGCATTTGTGTGTCACTGGCGAGTTTAGTAGCGCGATTGAGTAACAATTGAGCGCGTTCTCTAGAATTTGATGTTTGATTAGCTCTTTCAGCAAGAGACATATTTGTTTGTTTAAAATCTTGACGCAGCTGCCTAGCTTTTTGCTCTGCGCCTTCAGCTCGATCTACCACATCGTTTGCTTCTTGTTTCACCTGTTCTGCGTCACTTTCTATCTTTAATATATTTTTTTGTAAATCCGAGAGACGTGTACGAAGACTCTCTACTTCATCCATTGTTTCATTAGCTTTTTTTTGCGCTTGCTCAGTTTCTAGGGCTATCGGGAGTAGGTCATTGTTTGCTGCCTTAATATCATTATTTGCTGTATCTATTGCATTTACTGCCGCATCTTGCGCCGCTTGTGCTTCATCAAGAGCGTCCAAAACCTTGTTTGCCATCTCTAAAGTTAAATTGGCTTCTTTGCTTACTATGGTTGCATTTAATTTTAGTGCTTTAGCTCTATCTAGATCAGGTTTTGTTTCAGTAATTATATTTTCAATATTTGTTAGCTGTGATACTGTAGAATTTATGCGTTGTGATAACTCAGTTATTTCCGTAGGTTCTATTCGTATGGACAAATTAAGTATATCGTTAGCTAAAGTTCTTACATCCGTTGGTGTACTTGAAGTATTAGACAAAAATTCCTTTAGTTCCGAAGTGAGCTCTTGACTTTCATTTGTTACCCGTTCAGCTGAAGATTTAAAATCATTTGCATTATCAAACAAATCTTTCGCTTTCGTTTTAACTGCGAAAGTATCTTGCTTAACTTGGGTTATACTTCTGAATAAATCTTCAGCTGTTAATTCATGTTCTTTAATTCGATGTTCTGTTTTATTTGCAAAGTCTAAAGCCTGTTCAGCTTTCGTAATAGCGCCCTGATCGCAAGATATTCCTCCACATTTTCCACAACCTGCACCACCGCATATGTCACAAGAATCGCTGTCTTGGCCACACATTTTTTCATTTATTTTTGGTATTTCTAATTCTAATTCAGATAGCTGTTGTTGCAAATCATCTAATTTTCTATCATTGTCATTTTGAGTATTATTAAAGTTGTCATATTGCATTTCAATAAGTCTGTCTGTATTTTTGATCTGTCTATCTGTACTAGCAATGACTGTCTGCACATTTTCAGCTTCGTCTGCCGCTTTTAAGGCTCTTTCTTTAGCTTCACGAGTTAAGTTTAATGCTCCTTCTAAATTGGCTTCTTGAAGTTTTGTTGCATTGTTACCTAACTCAAGTGTTTTTGTTTTTAAATTATCAATGTTTACTCGAAGTCCATCTAGAGTCACATTTCCTAAATTAATTTTAGAAGTAATGGCATTGAGATTTTCGTTGCTATCTTTGACTTTCTTTTCCGCCTCATTCAATTGACCCTGTAATTCACTTATACTTGCAACCAGTTCTTTTACTGTAGTTTGCCCAAGCTTCGCACTTTGGAGTGTACTTTCAACCTCCGTTAATTTTTTTGTCATTTCTTCAAAATCTCTAGTGTAAGCTCCAGTCGCCCCAACAACTTTAATTTTACTTGCATTTCCAATAGCGTATTCCGTTTGAGTACGAAGATTGCCAATGAGAAGGTCCCAATTATTGAAACATTCACCACAAGCATAGCATTCAGGAGCTTCACCAAGATAGCCTCTAGCACACATGTCGCAGTTATACCCGCCAATGCCCGGTTTACAAATACACGAGCCATTCTCTCGCATGCATTGTTGTGATATAGAGCCAAGTGCGTCACATTCACATTCGTAACATTTGATATTTGGATCACCCCAATGGTTTTCATGACATTGGTCGCATTGTCTGCCGCCATATCCACGTTTACAGTCACATTTGCCGATGTAGGGGTTACATTGAGGTGACAAAGAGCCAATAGGATCACATTCGCAAGGATCACACCCTGTACCTAGAGCTATTCTCCAATGATTTTCTGTACATTGATCGCAGTTTATACCCATTACATTATTATAACACGGACACTGTCCAGTAATTCCATCACAGTTACCTTTAGTGAAGTTAGTTCCTAACTCAGAGCAATTACATTTATAGCAAGCCTTTTCAATGGCATCACCATAAAAACCTTCTTCACAAATTTCACAGTGATCTCCAGCTGTGTTGTGTAAACACTGTAGGCATTTACCTGTATAAGGATCACAATTTCCAGGCTTTGTGATATCTATGTTTTCATTGCAATCACATTTCTCACAAGTTTCTTTAATAGGGTCGCCGTAATAGTTATCAGCACAGACATCACAAAGTGGTCCCGCATATCCTTCTTTACAGTCACAAACTACGTCTTTAGTCTCCGAATCTAACTCGCAACGATCAGCGTGACTACTCTTATTAGGATCGCCAAAAACTCCCGGACATGGGCAAAGTCTACAAGGAATATCAACGCCTAGACGTGGATCTCCATAATAACCTTCTATACATCTTTCACAACGATGTCCTTCCGTATAATCGTTGCATTCTTTACATGCTCCCGTTTTATCATCACACTCTATTGCATGGCCGTTGCAATCACATTGCTGACAATTGGGAAAATTAAAGTAACCTGGTTGACATAAATCACATGCTCGACCGTAAGTGTTTGCTCTACATTTACATTGGCCACTCGTTGCATCACAGAAATTATCGAGAGAGCCTATGCTATTACAGTCACAACGTTTGCAGCCAAATTTGCTAAATCCATATGTACCGGGAGCGCAACGATCGCACCTTGTTCCAACAATATTTTCTACACACTGACAACGTCCAGTATAAGGATTGCATTGATGGCTTTTTGAACCCGATGGATCGCATTGACAAGATTCTGCTCCTTTCCTAATATAGAAACCTATGCTAGCATGGTACTTTTTACAAATTTCGGGTACATTATCCCTGTTTATATCATAATAATAAGAGTCACCACAGTTATAGCGATCGAATTCTTCTCTTATTTCACTACCGTTCGCAAAAAATGGTAAGTCATCAACAGAAGGTATAAGAACAATAGAATCGATTAATACAGATGCCCTTGTATTAGCAACATGTGGGTCTTGCCGGCCTAAGTATATACGTATTTCGGTTTCTTTATCTTTTTCTAAGCATATGGGGGGGCGAACTAAAACACTCCGTTGATTTGCCGGAAGGCTTGTATAAACTGTGTCATCTTCGGGACGTACATTAGCACAAGGCGAATCATGATCTATTGGCAATGGTCTCTTAACTAAAATTGTAGCTTCCTCCCAATTTGTGGATGATTGTGGTTCATATCTGATTAACACATTGTAATTCATACTGGTTTTTAAATTATTAACGACAAAAACTAAAGTGCTACTTTCTGGAATTCTCATAAAACCTGGTCCTGTCCAAGTTTCTTTTCTACCATCAGGATAATTTTCTCTTATAACAACATGACACAGTTGACTTTGAATAGCATTGTCATCTATTTGAGAATCACATAAACTTAATTCTGCCTCGTATACAATTGAATCAAGAGCACCAACGAAGAAATTTTGTATTGGTTGATCACAGCGGCGTCCCGTTACATTTGAACGACACTTGCACTGCCCTGTAATCACATCACAATCTCTATCTAATGAACCACCTAGATCACAGTCACACGGTGAGCAGCCGTCATCACTATCAGACAAACCATAAAACTCCGGAAGACATTGATCACAATTTCGTCCCGTAACATGTCGCTTACAGAAACAATTTCCTGTTGCAGGGTCGCATCCTCTTTCATTAATCGTACCTAATCTGTCACATGTGCAGGATTCGCAGCCATCAATATTTTCGGTTTTAAAATTCCAGAACCCGTCTTTGCACCTATCACAGCGCGGCCCGTCAACATTAAGCTTACAAAGACAACGGCCTGCAGTTTTATTATTGGCTATGTCAGTTTCTTCATCACATAAAACTTCTTTGTCTGTTGTTCCCTCTGGATCGCAGTCACATGGTTTACAAATGTCTGGACTTTGTATATCTAAACTAGGATCTCTGAAGAATGTAGGTTTGCATCGCTCACAATTAACGCCCATGGTATTATGTTGACAATTATCACATACTCCACCACTTGCTTTGCCAGTTTTGTTGTAAACAGCAGGATCAAAATGGCAAGTTGTTGCATGATTATTACAAGTGCATCTTTTACAAGCATTTGAAGTCTTCCCTACAGCCGGTTGCCATGGAAAATCATTGTAGAAATCTTCACAATATTCACAGTTTAATCCTCGAGTATTGTGAGTACATTCACAGCGTCCATGAACCATATTGTTCTTCGACTCGACCCCAGGCATCGGTAGACAACGCGAAGCATGGCCGTAACAAGAACAAGATCCACGGACTGTCATTTCATACAAGGCATAATAATATTTTTCTTGAATTTCAGCTCTGTTGTCTAATAGATCGTCACCCAGGGTATGAAGCTTGGTAAAATTGATTCTGAGATTAGTCATACGTAGTAAGTTTTGCACCTCTTCTGAATAAGGATTAGTAACGTGTATATTAGGTGGTAAAACTCTAAATATAACATCACCCTCTGTGGACGGCGCGACTAACGAATATTTGGATTCGCACACAACTTCTGTCAGACTTTGCTGTGAATGTTTTGGCACTGAAGGAAAAGCTTCGTCACAATTATGCGCAAAGTAACGATAAACACGCCATGTTTTTCCAAAATCGAAAGACCGCTCCACTAACATAGCTGCAGGGCGAAAAGTTTTAAACTTTAATATCAAGTGCGTCAAGTGAAATTCTGCTTCCATATTCAACTGGATCGTAACATTTTCTTTACCATTTTCTGATTGCCACCAGGATTTAATTCTAGTCCCGGGGTAAAATTTGTATATGATGTTTTGAATCCTGTGATTTAGAGTCGGATTGTTAATTGTACTGTTTGTCGAATCGCACCAAAAACACTTCTTTCGTTCTTCCAAATGAGACACAATACAATAACGTTCGCGTCCACTGCTACCACACGTCGACGATGCGAAGAGGCGAGACTCACGGCCAATGAGTAGGTTGCCTGTGGCCGGATAGCACGAGCTGAGCTCGCAAGCTCGGTCCAACAAGCGGGTGTCGGCACGTAAGCGGTCGCGTTCCCTGTTATAAACGGCGAGACTGCGGGCGATAAGCGCAGCGAAGATAAACAATGCGGCGCGTCGAGCCATGGCGCGGTGTGGGCCCTGTGCGCGCCGCTCTTTGCACTGACGGCCGTCGCGCGCCGCACTCTCGCGCCGTCCCGTCGCCCCGCCTCCCTCGACCCGCTTCTCCGATATCCAGAGCCAGATTCCATTGTTACCACAACTAGTTAACAAAGCTCCGATTAACTTCGTGAACTATTGCTTATAAATAGTACTTGTTACGTCTTATATTAAGTGATAAAATAGGCCTATAATACACTTTTTTCCGAAAATTATCATACAGTAAATAAATTAATTAAATGCAGATATATTATTTATTATTAAATATCAATATTGGTCAAATTATGAAATTACACCAGCATTTCAATTCAACATATAAAATAAAAAGCAACATCTAAACTAGTAAATTATTGTTTACGTGAATTAACTTATTTAAAACTCGAATAAAAAGCTGACTGATAGTGTTTAAAGTAATGTCATTCCAAACTATATTTATAATTTCATTATAAATAATATAATTGTAAATTTCCTAATATAATTCAGTAATTTCTCTCGCCTAAATAAAGTGAAGTAATTTATGAGTAAATAATTATTTATCGCTATCAAATATCGTACAAGCCGTATAAAAATGTATTGTTTAAAAATGTAGTTGAGCAATAACAGCACGATTTTAAAAACCATTTTAACTAGCATTCGAGTGCGGCACTGGATGAGGCGACGACCGCTCCCGCCCGCGCGCCCGCTCGTGCCGTTCTCCGAAACAGGCACTAAGCAACAAAAATAACAGCGCATTTCGGGATGCGCTTTATGTTTTGGTCATTATTACGACACAACGGGCTTTTACCTTTATTTGTAACTCACCTAAAAGACACTGAATATATAATGCCAAGTCTATGAAAATACGACGCATTCCTTATAAATAAGAATGTGTTGGAAACAAAGAGGTACAACTTTCACTGGACCCCAGTCGCAATACAATAATTGAAATTGAATAGTTTTCTATGTATCACTACTGCTGGCATTGTTTTTAACTGGTAGGATGATGACGCCACAGCAGTAGCGGTCAGTTCGATACACAAATCGCCAGCCGTCGTCGTCCTTCCGCTCCGCACATCCGTCCCTGATAAAACATTCGCGATCCATCAACAGACCACCGCCGAATAACCGCGACGAGCATGACGTATAGAGCAAAAAACTATTCTGCTACATTAGACAAAACTTTTTATATGAAATCAAGTAAGACTTATGTCCGAAGTTACAAGAATTAATTCGTCATTAATAAATCGCTTGATAAAATAAAGGTCTAGTAATCAGCTTGCCGATGTCATGCCGATATCATAGGGTACAGCATCAATTGGTTTGAAAAGTAGATATCACTTTGGTTATAGGAATTTCTAGCATATTTAAGTGCACTATCACATTTAAGTGCTCTTGGAACTTACAATTGGAATTATTTGTTGATAATGTTATGTTTTATATACCTAAATACCTAATCAGAATATTTAATCCAAATGTTTAATCATTATATCAATAGGCTCTACCGCTGTTCCATTCTGACACGGATAACAATTAAGTGGGGAATCGTGAGAGTGTACTCCACTCTTCTGCTTAACTCTTCGGAGAAAAACAGGCGTGAGGCTATGTATTGTGTATAGATAAACAATGGGGATAATTCAAAAGGGGTACACACTTAGGCCTGTGGCTGAGCCACATGCTGGCTGGTTGAGCCACAACAAAGGGATAACTTTCAGTAAAACTGAGGGCGAAATAAGGTTCACTGACTGTACCCATTCACGTAAAACAGTACGAGACCTATTTTACTCTCTACCATTTGTGTTCAAAGGATAATTTTTTATACATTTTTTAGTTCAATGGGTCCATATTATACGAATGAGCGACTTTGATAAAGTTGTAAAAAACCAAACGAGTTCGCCAGGATCGTGACGTATGAAAATCCTTAGTTTCTAAATACTTCTATAAGAAATAGATGGTACAATACACAATGTTGGTATGTATACAAGGGGTAGGTACCTACTTATTTGGCTATGTAACTAACTGCTTACATTCTTAGGTACTGTTATGATAGACAAATGAAGCAAAGTTGATAAATATGACATTTCACAAACAAAGCGACACCTCATTTGAACTAATAAAATCTGCCAAGGGTGCGGAATGTCAGGCCAGCAATAAAACCGCGATTGTGGAATTTAGAATTAGTACCTCTCTCTAAGTTTTTATAAAAAAAAAATATATACAATGAAAATGGCATTAGACTAAGTCTGGCATATTCCCTTATATTGATACAATTATTTTTAAAATGCTTTAATATTGAAATAATATTACATAATACGAATTCGCGTCTTACTTCGCGAAAGTTATAACAGATAAGCTTTTAAGATTTCAACCACAACACCAATGAAAGGATGAAAATAATGGAAATATGTAGATGGAAATCATATTCTTTAAGATATAACAGTATGTCGAAATCTAATAATATGCGGCCAATGTTTAGTTATATACAAAGCAAGAACGTCCATAGAAGCGTCAGTTTTAAAAATTAAGCGGCCCCTGTAACTACAATAGATAACTTGTTACAATTTCAACAGTTCGCCGATAACCCTTTATCAGTGTCGCGTAGACTAGAACTAACAATAAAGTTAAGTGGCGCACTTTAAAAAAAAAACATTAAAACAGTACAAATATTCCCCAAATCATCATCACCGGCCTGTCTCCGTGTACTGCAGCACATAGGCCTCCTCTATTGAGTGCCGTATCGCGTTGTCCTGCCGCATGCAGCTTCTGTCTGCAACCTTCCCTCATACTGATGAATTATTACTGAATAATTTAAAAAAATATTCGCTGCTGATTATACCATGCCGTTGATCATTCTAACGCTGAATCACTAATGCGAAGTATTACATTATGACAGCAGATTCCTTTATGAGATATACCTACTGTAATACATATTAGAATTAATATTCTCAATACTGGTATATTCTCACAACCTAGTCAAGTCATATGAATTATCGTTTAAGCCCACGAAGCCTGATAAATGAATTAAAGTATGTATATATTTACATGTATATATATATATATATATATACGTATAATAAATTTTTGACCACAACGGTCTTAGTGCGTCATTGGTGCTGTGAATGAACGCTTTCGCATCGATAAGGGTTCATTCTCAAAAGGCGGTTACGGTGTCAAAGTTCATGGAAGATAACGACCTCGCCACCGATCCGGCAACACACATCGTCCCCGGCTTAGTGGGTAGCGCCCATTTGGCGACAACAAAAACATGTTTGTTTGTTACCAACTGGCATTTGTAACACTTCGGTAAGCGTATTTATGTTCGGTAAGTGTGTTGTCTTTAGTTCGCCATGAAGCACGCGACAAGCAACAAAAACATAACGTGACTTCACGGCTGTATTACTCCGAATGGCCAGACAGAGAGTATAGTACTCCCATTTTTCACCCGTTAAATGGAAGTAGGCTTGAGAATATTACCATGAAACAATAAGAGTAGAAATATCTAACAACACATACTTTGATGTGAAGTATTATCTAATGATATGGTTATAATTTAGGATTAAACATACGTAAAAAAATAATGTAGTTAATTAGACGGTTAGTTCAATTTTCTTAATACACAGTGTTATTACTATAGAAAATGCCTGTCGTTTACAATACTATGCATACGTCAGATAAGTACTACTTATTAGCAAATGTGGGAACATTGTACATTAGCAAATGTGGGAACATTGTACATTAGCAAATGTGGGAACTAATATACGATAGTGTTTAGTTCATCAATGACTTACAATATGTTGGTACGAGCATCATCTAACTACCTAAATATGCAGATAAAGTCATTAATTTATCTAGAAACTTCTATAAACAAAGCGCAATAGTCAAAATAAATTGGAACTCGGCGTATTTCAGTGCCGGCTTTGAACATTTCTCTAGTGAAATATTTAAGTGGCGACGTACACATCTACCAAACGCACTATCTTTGTAGGCGGCTGACTAATTTTGGATGTCGTATAATGGGAAGTATGAATCTTTGGTCAGTGAACTCGACTTATCGAGATAACTTGCACGGTTTCATCCTGTAAGCTTACGCCACAGAACAGGCTCTAACATCGTGCTGTGGGACATGACGTGACGTAAACAAAATAATTTTATAATATTACATCATACTGCGCGCTTTAAAAAAAACAAGGAACACATCGGTTGTTATAATGTCAAAAAAACTACTCGTTAGTTTTACACGTGAGACGTATATACATACGTAGGCGAAGTCTTACTATACCTACATTACGTTATATATTAAATTACATAATACAGCTATGATGGTTTGAGATTATAATGATACAGGTGTCGTAAGCAAGTGGATATTCACTTCGAGTTTATATTGATTTTGATCGAACCGCTATTTATTTTTACACTTCATTTATATAATTATAATTTCATTTATATGATTATAATTTCACTATACCGTCGATTAAAAAATCCGTTGTACTTGTATAACTTATCAGAGGCTCTAAATATATGTACACACACAGATATATAATACACAACACTGCATCCATATAACTAGTATTCCATTTTACGTCTACGTATATCTATCGTTCTTATTTAAGAAGTTTGATCTTGAAAAATGTACCTATACCAAAACAAAATATCGTAAGCAGCTACACGTTTTGATGTGAATTCTTAAAAAGAAAAAAAAAGAGATACAAAACTAAGAGCAACCTAATACCAAACAAAAGGAGAGCCCGGCAAATCAGGACTCTACATGTGTTGGCCACGTGTGCCAAGCGGAGCGCGAAACACTCCCGCCGGCGGTCATTAGGCGAAACAATTCGTGAAGCACTCGTCCTTCCCAGTAGATCGGCTGGGAGATCAGAACAAATTTAAGGTTGACTTTCAATTATTTTATGGCAAGGTGGAACTTGAGTGGCGTCAAAAAATAATTAACATATCAAAATACTTTTAATACAAATTTGTTGTAGTTCTATGGTAAACCAGCTGTGCTCGCGACTTCGTCCGCGTGAAAATTCTAAAATAAAAGTATAAATAAAGTCCAAGCTATCTGCCAGTGAAAGCCCCGTCAAAATCGGTCCAGCTGTTCCCGATATTAGTCGGAACAGAGAGACAGACAGACAGACAGAAAGACCGAGAGACATACAGACAGACAAAAATGGTAAAAACTGTTATTTTGTTATATGTACCGTGTATACATATGTACATATATGTATATGCATTTAGTAAAAAGAGATTATTTTAATGTTACAAACAGACACTCCAATTTTATTTATCTGTATAGATACAGATATGCTCCAAAATCTGCTCTACTCTCCGAGCCGGTCTGTATGAAAGCACTCTTAACAGTGTCTACTTTACATGAGTGAACTTCAAAGCATTATCAGGTAACATAAGCTCACTGGTCGTTTCTATAGAAATAACTACCTGAAAAGGCCTATTATAAATAAACCAGATTGTTTAAAAACAAGGCAATTCTTAGAAATAAGTATTAAAGAGATATGACAATTATTTAAACAATTTCAAGACTGTTAGAAGGAATGAATGTAGTGTGTATTATAAAGACGTAATATAATAAATAAAATGCAGAGGGCAATGTTTTTGTTTGCTGAGTAAGCGTCTCACATTTCTCTAGTGTACTATAGTTTGCAAATTTAATCACTCTTATATGGCATAAGATTTTATCACTCAAGGGCACTAGCAAAAAAAATGGCGCCTCTATTAATAAAGACAGATGGCATCTGAAGCACGCGTGTTTAAAGGCACGTAGACAGTTTTGCTTTTTGCTTGTTTAGTTATGTTTGAATCGATCTCGATATTGACTGGTATATCTTGTTGTTGACTCGTGCCGAACAGCTTACAAGATACAGGAGTCTTAGTTATTGTTGATAATGATGATGCCGACTTTTTAAAATTCATATGCGGAATTTATATTTTTATTTTATTTACTAACATACACACACAAACACACACATATTATAGAACATATTAAGAATTTGTTGATTAATGTGAGAACTACGCTAATAAATCGAATATTACTAGTATAAGTAAGTAGGTACACATTTAAACAAATACGAACATACGAAATTACGTACGTACATCAGCGATATGAATTAGTTAAGTTGTAACGCGTAGGTAAAATTTAATTCATTTTGATATAATGCAGATGAGATAAATTTATATTACATTTATGTTATATGCGAGGTATAATAAAAACGAAATTCGTGAATTTTCTTATGGATTCTTTCAAAACGAAGGTGGCAAAACTGCGTCTGGTTAACGGAAATATGATGACTGTGTTTGCTGTTTCCAATTGATGTACTATTCCATCTACGACATCTTTAAACACGGTACACGACGTATTCTGCCTTAGTCTCTTCACGGGCAGCAAAGTAAAACAAAAACGTAATCGAGAAGAATTTAAATTATGTGGACACGGTCGTTTGTTACAATGATGTCAGCATTAATTATAACAATTAATGGAAGCTTTAGATTATAAGTCGTTATTGTGCCTTTTGTCATTATTTGTCCGTGAAAGATATTTAGATAATCGATCAACTTTCTCATAAAAATCAGGAGGATACAGACAAGGAACAGATGTGAGTCTCATTGTTTTTAGGAAATAATACTTAATTTTCAACAATGTCTAATATTGAAAGTCAGGGGGTTTAGACTAGCAAAATATTAAATTTTTTGGTTACTTATGCTATTGTTCTATCGCAGGTCAAGAATTATCTAATGACTAAGTCACACCTGTATATGAGCTTGGGAATTAAAATGCAAGCGGCACACAAAAGGCTTAAAAGTCCTTCGCATAGATCGCTTTGAAGAGCATAGTTCGTCTCACACAAAGGAAGTCTCGGCGTGACGCCGACCGGCTGTCAGAGCATGGTATTCCGTCGGATGTGCTCTGCTCCTCGGGCTGATCTGTTTGAAAGCACTCAAGAGGTGAGAGGCGGGCGACGTACCTGCGCTGCGCGTGGTGCGCGGTGCGCAGCAGCGCCCGCGCGGCGCGCAGGCGCGCGTCCCACGCCGCGCACGCCGCGCTCTCGGCGCTCTCCGCGCTCTCAGCGCAGCCGCTCAGCGACGACATCACCCACTGCTGCTCCTCGATCTGTCAGCAAGCACGCACTTCACACGAGCCCTCAGCTGCCATCGGACTACTATTTCACTACTTCAACTATTTAACGCGTATGTTGATGGATGAAGATGCCGAGGGATACCAAGGTCCGTACATCGTCAACCGTCAATACACATCGTCGGAAGCAAAACAAAACCAGCAAATATATTTACGGTGGTTTACGGAAAACATGTCGTTAGAAAAGCTCTATCTTACCAATTTTAATTTTTGAAGTTGTAATTAACTCTAAGAAATTGATATAAAATGCCGACTTAAAGTTTTAACGTTCTTTATCCGACAAATTTCAAGCTTAGGAGAAATCATCGTAGGCGGTATTGAAACTTATATAATAACGAAAAGAAATAGAGACGCGAATCTTTATATGAAAAGTTGCTAACCTTGCTGAGAATCTCTTTAAAGTCCTTCACAATCGGTGTCGGTCGCGTCGTATTGTCGTTGTGATGTACAATTGTAAATCTGGCCCCCGCATACCACATCTCCAAATCGTTCAATGCAGTTCTGATGGTTGCCTCGTTGGAGGCCGCAATTGCGATTTTCTGTGTCAATATTTTAATACAATTTTTTTAATTAATATTGTTAGTAAAGACACTTACTCCACTAAACTATTTTTAAAGACTGGCCCATTGTTCCAGTGGCTAGTAAAGCTGATTGTTTAGCTGAAGAAGCCACCCAGCACAAATATTTGTGTTATAAGCATGTACTCGTATTTATTAGGCTTCTAGGCGGAAAAAACCAAGTATTTATATAAGGCTCGTTAGTCGAGGACTTGCGAGCGCGAGTTCTGCTTGAATGGTCCTGAGTTCAAATTCCCAGGTCGAGAACTGTTAGACTTTTCTAACTTATTTTAGATTTTGTAGTAGTGACTCGGCGTCTTGATTTCTACCAAATCAACGGTAATATGTTTTTTTCTATTCCATCTCTATTTCAACATCATCAGCCTATTGTAGTCCATTGCTGGATATAGGTCTCCCCAGGGTCTTCTGAGGGGTTATGCCCATAAACATAGCCCCTATTCCATAGCCTGATGTAAACGTAACTGTTGACATTTCAGTTTCCCGATCAAAATATAAAGGTTTTCGATAGCCCTTTTCCTTCCAACTTACTTTATAGATATCAATATTTAAGGTTATCAACTTTTGTAACATTATCCTGATTAGCCTATGACGTATTTCATGAATTTGGCTACACTACAAAGTACCTACAAATAGTTTTTCATGCGACCGGTGACATTACAGCGAACAAATAAACCAGAACAAACTTTTGTTATATGAAATCGTTAAGTCGTTAATCGTTAATCGTACAGTTATATGTTATTTATCAGCCGTCCGGTTAGTTCAAGAAGTGCTCTTTTCGAGCCTTCGTTGGGATGTGACGGCGCCGTGCGAGGCGTGCGGGCGCACCTGCAGCAGCTTGGCGTTGGCCCGCAGCGCGGCGGCGGCGGCCAGCAGCGCGCGCAGGCGCAGCGGGCCGGCGCCGCGCACGCCCACGGCGC
>DWDU01001559.1:0-14395 GCA_018245575.1 Jemadia suekentonmiller
TATATATTTCATATTAACGTTATTTGTAGAACATACTAACCGATAATCGCGACCTCGTCTGTATTGCTTATTATATAATACATACATTAAAAACATCGGAAGGAAAAGTGCACTTTGCTTACAATTTTTTTTTGTAAGCAATGATACAATATTACATTATATTCGTAATATTGTATCCACTCGTTTGGTTTATCACTGTATTTAAAATCGAGTTTCTTGTTTACCATACATAATGTAAACTTAGTAGCTAACATTATCATACAAATTGGTAAAAATGGTAAAATTGGTAAATTTCTAAATGTACGATTAGAACCTCATAATATCATTATAATAACAAAATAATAACATTATAATAACAAAAAATATTTTTACAAATTAAATGTTTTACAAGTTACTAAGTGTTTTACAAGTTTTAATTGTTTACACACATAATTTTGTGCGAATCTAATTCAACTTTTGTAGAAAAACCATTATTTTCTGACATGACCGCTACGTCGCAGGTGGTTCAATGGCCCTCGGGAACAATTCTCCATGATTGAAAAACAAAATGAGGGTCAGAAAGCACTTACGGTTGCAATAAAATAGGCCTGTTATATTTGCGGAATGGCACGGTAGGAGGACTTTTTCTGTGATTTTAACTAACTTTTACAGCTCTTGTAATTTGATGGGTACACACGATAATATAGCTTCCATATTGGGGCACAAAGCGTCTACAGTTCGTATACTTGGTTACAAAGTATTATATACACAAAAATGTAGCTTTTGTATAAGGGGGCTTGTAGCGTCTACAGTTTGGTCACAAAGTATTATACATATCACGATGTAGGTTTTCTATTGGGGCAGAAAAATTCCATAGTTCAGATGTATAGTTTTCAAATATGGAATTTGTCTGTTTGTTCTAAAACATTATTAGCATTTGTTTTGAGTTTTTAAACTATCCTTTACTTTGTATCTGAAAAAACAGGATCTTTTGAAATCTATTTATTAAAATTAAAACGTCTATCTAATCTATATTTTTTTTTGCCAAGACTGAGCGACAAAACTCGCTTTAACCCCTCAAACCGAGGTTTTAAAAAAAATATAATTGCACTGATATAATATATATTCAACAAATCAATCTTCCTCCGTCATAGCACAAGTGTTAATAAATTGTCGAAACTGATATTTCCCGCGTAATAGCAGAAAATCCATCTTGCTATATTTCTGTAACCAACAAGTGAACTTGATACGTTGAATCTGCACCCAGTTCCGCGGGCCATTGATTGATGTTATGAGTCTTAATTAATCTTGCTCAAGTCAGTTCGGCTCGGCTTGATTACGCCTGTACTGCGCCCGACCACTCTCAGATATTCTCACTACTCTATCCGCTATGATAATTGAGTAGCATTCTGAATCGTCTATACGAAAACGAGCAATCAATTCTCAGTAGATTCCAATTCCAATTACGCGGACTATTACCGTTCATAAATTTCAAACTGCTTGCAGTATTTCACAATTTAAATATTAATTTAATATCGGGAATAATAACAATACTTTGCAACCGTGTTTCAACTGTTCATCTTTTCTTTCATAATTGACAGAAATCTATATCACTTTAGCCTTAACACAATTTACTTAATGTGTCTCACAGAAATCCTCGCGTTGTCTTTTAATCTATTAGAGTACTGTTGCGTGGAAAACGATTTTAGTTGAGTATGTAACATTTATAACTAGGACAAAAATATACAGTTTGAAGGGACATGCAATATGAATACCTATTGATAATAAGTTGTTGGCGCTAAGGAAGTATCAAAGAATAAATAATCGGATCAGATAGGTCATTATACTAGGTGGTGAGGGAGTCAGAAGTCTTTTACCGCACGCATGCAAGAAGACAGAGATAAATGTGAGAAGCGTGACAAGTCTGCGAGGAAAGACTTATTTGACACCTGATGTTCCACCCCAACTTGTATGGGAATCTATCGTGATGCTATAATAATGATTGAAACGATTTAACTGGAATCCGAAATTTCTAGATAGAAAGATCTAGGTGTAAGATAATACGAAACTGGCTGCTGGGGAGCGTGTGGGGCGAACGGAATAAATTGTCCCACACGTCGACAGCTTTTGTTGTGGGCTAGATATTGTAAGCTCCACGACATCCCGATATTAGACTGTCCCTGAATACATTACGCTGTACTGATAGCGTACTTGGGGGTCGGAGTGCAATGTCAATTCGACCCTATCAAATGTAGCGCACGCAGAATACAGTGTTCATATTTTATGTATATTTCAGGACAACGTTAGATCTGTTAAAATAGTCTACCACATAAGGGTACTGGCGTGATGACGTATTAGTAATGGTATTTGATTATACCATCAGCTTTTATAGTATTGAGCCACTATATTATTTCAAAAAAACATAATGCCTATAACCCTCGAAAAGGTAGACAGAGCAGTGTGTCAACTCCGACGTTTCAGCAGTTACGTTTTACATTCCGCAATATTATTTGGTAGGTCCAAATAATTTTTGCATAAATAATAAGCGTTATACAACAAGCGAATGAGTATCTACTTTAGGCGCGACTTAACAAAGCGGAAGCTAGACTTGTGAGCTTGGAAATAATATGCTTGAAAATAAACATTTTAATGGCATGTTTTAAGTAGACGTGCAGCGCCCTTTGTAATGAATAGTGAGAACTATAATGTATCATATTTTTAAACGTAACATCACGCCTGTAATCCCCGAAGAGGTAGGCAGAAGAATGTAAAACATTCCCACGTTTCACCAGTTACGTTTAATTATATTCTAGTTTAATTATATTCTATCTGCATTTTTATACGTAACGAGTTACAAAAGGCATCTTCTATTGCGTTTAAACTCAGCATCAAAATCCTAGATGTTACTTGGTACTTGTTTACTTAAAATAACACAATTCAATAGTAGACAGTTATTTATAAAAATCATATAAATATAGCTGTACAAACTCACGCTAATTTATTTCAATTTGAAATCTCCTCGTAAATCAACGTTAACATTTAACACTTCGATACTCAAAGTAGATTTACCGAAAGCTGCGAAACTACCGAGTTGTTCTAAGCTGACGTTAGATGAAAATTAATGTATGTGGCAACAGGAATACTGAGTGGGGATACAGATTAGGTATTGTTTAATTCCCACGTACATATGTACGGTACATAAGACGCTAAGATAATGAAATTGTGACATTATAGTTAGTGGACTTGTTAGAAATTTTATTTATGCCTCTTATCTTTGTATTCGTCTTTTTTTGTATTGTTGTGTTGTACATGATATTAATAAATATTATGTCTCTTTGTTCATTTATACCTTCAAATTACTTTTTTATTTAGTACCATTAGTTATTTCTATTTCGATATAAATTATTGTAAACTCAGCAGAATGAAAATTATTGTATTAACGTATGCACAAGTTTTAAGAATTTATTTGAAAAAAGAGTCAAACATCGCATACGTCGTTGTCAGATTTTGGCGCGAAATAAAATTGTGATATGCGTAAACTTAGCGTGAATTCTTCGTTGCAATTGCCACATTTTTACATTAATGACAAGAGAATTTGATACTATTTGGAAAACAGAATGAAGCGTCATTGCTAAGCTAAAAACCCGAGTTTTCATACTAATGAGACTAGAGCATGTATTTAGGAAATTAGCAGTTGCCATTATTCTTTTATTCTTGTGTAAGACCTTAAACTAAGGGTACAAGGGCGTACTTAATGCATTATGCCATTCTCTCCTACATCCTTGGTGACAGGGAAAATGTGTTAAACTTGACTATAATAAACAAATATATAAACATAAACATGTATAGACAACATGTATATTTATATATTTTTTCTTTTTCCGCATGTTTTAATGGTACCTTTATTTCGCGTGACGTGTAACTAAGTTTTATATTGTGTAATTTGTCGTTTAAAAATTTATATAGATATAAATATGCAGGTAATGTGAAATAGTTCTTAAATGCAATTTTATCACTATACGAGTGAAGGTTGTTCTTTATGTGCTCAACGAAAGTTGTGCTTTCGTATACGCGCCTAGAGGTGCACAATCTTTGCTCTAGACACGGAAGCTTGCGAAATGACAGGACAAAATGTGAACATTATAAATAACATATTGAAATGTAACATTACGTCTGTAATATCCAAAGAGGCAGGCAGAGGAGTATAATACATTCCCACGTTTTACCAGTTACGTTTATATCCCACTATGCAATTGATGGTGAGCCATACACCGGGCACATATTCAGATTACGAGTCACTACTAGAAAATCTGAGTCAGAAAAATGCAATAGTGCCCGAACCGGGTTTTTAAACCAGGACCTCTCGGCAGTCGCGCTTGCAACCAACACGACCAACGAGGCAGTCAATAACATGTTTAAATAAATAAAATATTTACAGTTACTAATCCTAAAGTGTAATGTACAGTAAACTGCAATATACTATAGGTACTCCTATATTGTTGTTGAGAAACGATAAACAAAATGTCATTAATGAAAATTCAAGTATCAGGATTTGATCTTGAATGTTCCAGAGAAGATTCGAAGAAGTGTTTATAAGAAGCCGAACCTATGAAGCCGAATTTATGAAAAGTGTTGTGTTTTTATTATAACTGTTCTTTATAATAGATATATAAATATCTTTTACTGGTATTTCCTTTTATATTTTTATGGAATCCAACGTAATAAGTTGGAATTCCAATAGGAAACTTTATTACGTCTTTTTGTATATTAATATAAACATCTCAATAAGCGTTTCAGCTATTACGAGGCAGTTTATAAATATTTGCCTTAGGCAAGAATTTATTTCTAGGAAAGTTAACAGACTTCTGAACTTACCAGTGTCCAAAAATAATGTTATTTGAATATAGTTACAAGACTGTCGTTGAATATAACAAAATAATAATAATAACATGTGAAATGTTACAATATATACATAGATCTACGCTACCATCAGCACAGTACTAATGTATGAATAGTGTCTATAAAATAGTCAACTTGTTCAGTACTTAACAAAACGCTCTCGTTTTGTCGTCAAATGTGTTTTTATTAATTATCAAAATAAATAAAACTAAATTTTCTAGTAGTGGCTCGAAGTATGAAATGTGTCCGTTTTATGGCATTAGACTCATCAGCTATTCCATAGTGGGACGTAAACGTAACTGGTGAAACGTGAGAATATACTTCAGTCCTCTGCCTACCTCTTCGGGGTTTATAGACATGATGTTACTTTACGTTAAAATATGGTACTACACTCCTCTGCCTACCTTTTTGGGGATTGCAGCCATGATTATATATTTTTTTATGTAATGTTGTTAATAAATGTTATTAATACACCAAACTTGCACCTCAAGAACTGGAATGATGACAAGTGAGAAAACGAAATAAATTGAGAATCAAACCTGATACTGTAAGCTTTACAATATATTAGAGAAACCCTGAATACATTACGAGCTGAAGGCGTGGCAGAGCGAAGTCAATCCGACCCAAACGAATACCTACAGCCTTGATAAACAAATTTGGAAAATGCAAAACTGTCTTCTTCGCCTAGTGGATGCAGGCAACACTGCTAATAAGAGGTTTTGCTTCAATAACCGAATCGGGCATATTTTTTTGGCAACTTCAAATTCTCTTTATTTGCTGGACGTCTGAGTTCATGCTCGGTGTATGGCAATAGGCTTACCGCTTGTTATATAGGATTTCAGGGATAAAGGCAATTCCTGCGTGAGGTAAATTATTCAAAACGAAAAAAAATGTTCATACTTTCTTGGTACATTTATTAGTAAAGACTAAAAAGGACAGAAGCATGTTGCCTGGGTCTGTCGAGTAAAGCATTAACGAACACGGATGGTTGATTGCCTGATAAAATTTTCACCGCCTGCCTGCTTCTATGCAGACGTACCTTGGAAACTGCATTCATTTAAGCTCCGCGGAGAATTTCAAAATACGTACCTAATGTCATAACATGAAAAATTTAGCTCCTGATAAGGACGTATGGACATATGTTGCGTTACGAATAATAAATGGTGAACTAGAAATAATGACTTAACGTGAATCGACTTCTTATAATTTACTAAAATAATTAATTTGTGTTTTCACTGGAAATTTGTTTATAAATGAAAAATATATGACAAGGACATCAGTGAAACGAACAGCTCCAGAGTTGATACATTTTTATACTTGAAAAATGTTAAGGCGAAAAGTGTTATGTGATCGAAAGACCTGAGGATTCCGGATTTAATTCTTTCTGGTATTTGGAAATCTCGCATTTACCATAACAAACCTTGCAAGTGTTTAAAATAAGGACTAAATGAGGAATCATGAATTTCGAAGTAAACGTATTGCGCAGAAATCAACACGCCATGAAACGAGTACAAATGTGCTCGAGTCGAGAGATGGCCATTGGGTCAATATAATTTTTTAACTTAGCACCACAAATTGTACAATCTAAAATAAACTTCCGTAAAACCATAACCCGTTGTTATATTTTCTCAAAATGTTAGACAATAAATACACAAGAAGTCATTACTTTTATCTGTCTTACTGCCTTATATTTACGGCTAAATCATGATCTAAAATATAACTTGTACTAAAGATCACAAGTACGCCAAGTTAAATAAATAATACTAAACACAATAATACTTCATCAACAAGAACTGACAATAAAAACAAAGCACTTGCTACTTAATGATGAGCAAGCTTCGTAAATATTCAACGAGATCCTTATACATATTTGTTCTTGCAATGTTATTTACTTGTTTGTTAACAAAAGTCTGCAAAGTAACTTGTAAGTTACGAGGCAGCATAATAAAATTTGATACGTTTTGCCTCGAGGCAACCGTGAAGTTGCTTGTAATTGAGCTTGTGTAAGAAAGTAAGTACACAACTTAAAGAAAGGTAACGTAAAGGTAAGTAAGGTTGATATAAATTATATTTAATCAACGGTGACAGTCTCGTGGTATACAATTCAAAATGTTTATACGAAAAGTGAAAGAGAATAATGGTGAATGCAGTCTATAGTAAGGCATTCGTAACTGTTCGTTCCAGACAGGTTTTAGTTATGAATCAAACAACTTTGGAATTATTTAAATTAATCGAAATTATGAAGAAGCCTCCCATATCGTCACTGGCTTGATCAGATCAAGATACATTACATTTGAAATTTACTAAAGGGAATTACTAAACAATGAAGAAATCAAAAGAGTTACGCGGTGTAATAGGCTTAGAGGTTTCTGTGAAAACTGAATAGTTGTTATAATAAGAGTCCCTTATAGTCTTAGGCCTCTTGTACAACTTAGCGTGCAAGGCAGCCTGTGGAAGAGTTGTGTACAACAAATAAACAAGATAAAGTGATTGTGACGTATTTTTAAATGAAATTACTAGTAGTTTAAACCTTGGAACGGAACATTTACATTAGAAACCCTTTTTAACCACAAAAATTTACAGTATAGGACAAATGAATTATTACAAAATTACATAAATAATATGTGTATCTATAGAATAAAATAAAAATATCGTTGGTCGTGTTGGTTGCAAGTGCGACTGCCGATCGGGAGGTCCTGGGTTTGATTCCCGGGTCGGGCACTACAAAAATGTTCTAATTTGGATTTTCTAATTTAGATTTTCTAGTAGTGACTCGGAGTCAGGATATGTGCCCGATGCATGGCAGTAGGCTCACCACCTATTCCATAGTGAGACGTAAACGTAACTGGTGAAACGTGGGAGTGTTTCTACACTCCTCTGCCTACCTCTTCGGGGATTACAGGCGTGAATGTTACGTCTATTGCTAATAGGAAAATTTAAATTTGGAACACTCATTACGTCAAAGCTCTACAACTATTTACTTAGTAATTACTAAGCAATTGAAATACTAAAACAATCTTTTTTAAAGTGGATGATAACACCTCCTCGTCGGAGAAGGAGGCTTTCAGGGGGGAGGTAAAAGGTCATTAGTAGGGATGAAAATTTTCCCTGTGTTAACTTATGTGACACATTATGCATATTTAAGGTAGAATAATTTAAAACAACTGATTCTCAAAGTGAGCAGTAGACAAAATATGTTTGAGATCTAAATCTTATCAAAAAGAAAATGTTTTTTAATGTGTGCACAGTCTGCCAGCTGGCCAGTTGTGGCCAGCTCAATACACTAAGGCTGGAACTCCCTTATTGAGAGAAGAGGTCTGTCCAATAGAAGAACAATAAAAGCGTCGAAAAATAAAATTGTAATCTAACGATTACAGTATATAATAAAATTAATACTTAATAGGTTAGTATTTACACGCTAAAACAACATTTATAAACTAAACAATAAGGTAGAAACTCGCCTGCTAGGCACACCAGTGTACAATGGAGCCTTCCAGTAGGGCACCGGCTCGCTTGTGTAGGAAGACTGCACTCGGCTGGTGCCGTAGAAGTAACCGATACTGCCCACCATGTTGGACATAGCCGCGCGCGCAATGGACACTTCGTCTGCAGCGTACCTAATAACAGAGGCTGTTAAAACAATAATATCTCCGAGTGTTGCCACTCGAGGCCATCTGATCCCAAAGTAAGTGGCAAGCGAGCTCGAGCTATGGGAACCGAACGCCTAATAAAGTACATATATAATTAGATTACATATTAATATCATCTGATAGATAATATAAGTATAGAACAAAATTAAAACAATTCAACTGTTTGTAACAAAATATGTTAAAAAGTAGACTTTCATATTCCACATTCTATTTCTCAGTTAGGAATTATAAATTGGAACGATATTAAAACCAATCAACAGTGAACTATTAGGGAAATTGGAAAATTCAAAAAAATCATTACCCTTTCTCTGCCAACATGAAGGTCTCTTCGAACTTCCTGTCGAATGCCACCTTGCTCTCTTCTAGTATCCTAGTATAGTCATCGCCTTTTATGGGCGGTGATGGCAAGTCCTCGGTTGTGTATACAATATCTACCACAAACGGAGTCTCGACCAACATTTGAATCGGGATGAAGTTCACCATTTTGCCCTGGAGAAGAATCAATGTTGACAATCATGTAACAGAGCAGTGACAGGTCAACCAATAGCCGAAAGCTTGCTTAATAGCTGTTCAAATCTGGGGTCTTGGATTCAAATCCTAGTGCATAACTTTAGACACATACATACATATCAGGGCAGGTCGATTACGGGGATAGGCAGAGAGCATACATATATCTCTGGATATATAAACGTAACGTCACGCCTGTAATCTCCGAAGAGATAGGCAGAGGAATGTAGAACATTCCCACGTTTCAGTGGATATCTCTGGATATATACTTAACAAAAAAGTAATATCACAGTTATAATTCCCTGTAGTAATAGGCAGGGCAGTGTGGTACAGTCTTACATTTTACCTGTGATGTCATCCATCCTATGGGCTAGTGTGCGAGCCTATTGCCATACACCAGACATAACCCGGACTTCGAGCCACTGCTAGCCACTAACAACTAATTCTAGTTAATAAAATCCAATAGTACCATATCCAGGATTGAACCCAGGATAGTGAATTGAAGACTTGTTTTTCAATTTTAAGATTAACTATGATTATCTACAAAGAAAATATTAAAAAAACCCTCACACAGAGTTCACCATAGCGTTCTCTGAGCTGATTGAAATATGCTCATGGCATTTGCCGGCTAAAACCTTAGCCCTTCTCATCTTGAGAAGGGAATTGTTCCCATAATATTAATGACATCACCTCTTTAACTACTTCTGAGTCCCGACCCAATACAGCCAGCTTGCCGAGCCCGTGGTGGTCCTGCACTCTTAGCAATGTATAGAACTTCTCCTTCAGCAGATCCAGGCCCTCCGCGTGAGCCTCGGAGAATGAGGTGTGCAAGAGTTTACCTGTAAACATTTACAAGGAGGAACTTACAACATGCATAAAACAACTTGACACTTGGGAAGAAGTGACCAATGAGGCTGTCAATATATAAGGGATTACCCATACATACCTCATATATGAAAATGGTTTATTGTTTCAGGGTTTATTTCAGAAAAGAATTTACAATAAATTCACTTACAGAGAATATTTTGAATACAGACAAAAATATATTGATAGTAATAATAATCAACTATAAGAGGGTAGTTCAAAAAAAAGTCTAGTAGTTTCATGTGTCAAAGAAATAACATGAGGGATTATCTATATATCTTTATGAATAAAATTCTCGTGTCGCGACGTTCGTCCGCGCTAATCTCCGACATCACTGAACCAATTTCAATGAAATGTATTATGTATTTTTGGGTCCAACTTAAAAAGGTAGAATAGTTTTTATCTCGATTACTAAACGTAATATTTTTACTGCGAATTTAATAATTATTATTAACTTTTAAGTTCTATAAGTTTTCCATAGATGGCGATGAAAATGGAACAATTAAGCCTGAGCATGTTTTTTTGGTTGATTATGAATTCAATAGATGGCGCTGTTTTCAAATTACAAATATTCATTTCATTCTTCTATTTATCCCAGTATTTATTTAGTCGCCAGCTGGTGAGGGTTCGCCGGATCAGTTAGTACCTTTATAAGGGAGCAGATTGATTTTGAAGTTGGCCAGCTGCGGCGTGTGGCCCCGGATCGCGTCGGCCTGGTGGCGCAGGCCCGACGGCGGCGCCGGCTCGTCCAGCGCCGCGTACCAGATGACGACGAAGGGCGCGTTCCTCTTCGCGTTCTGAAAGCGGAAGGCCTCCCTCGCTGTAGGCAGCTGTTCCTATCAGAGGACAAGACAGTGCTCGGTGGCGTCGCTTATTGTGCATGTATGTGCATTGCCAGTGTCTGTTAGTCAAGATATTAGTTCGATGAATGAGGAGGAAGCAACCGCCAGGTCCGCAGGGGTAGTGATATTTGGTGCGTGGTTGCCACAATGGTTAGTTCATATTGTATAGTGATACTGGGTACGGTTAAATGATGTGACCACTGATGGACCAGCATAGGTGGTATCAGAAGCTACCATCTGGGATCCCCAAGCTTGGGGATTTTTTTTTGTTTGTATAACCTTTTAAACTCTGAGAGAACACCTAAGGGCATTGTCTCCCAGTCAACCCTGGGTAATGGATAGACCATGTCATAAGTGCATACTTTATTATGGTCAACAACACCTCGGATGAAGTGTATATCCAGCAGTGGACTGAAAGAGGCTGACGTTACTTGGTGCTGAGTTATTATTGAATTAGTAAATATTCAATGAAATATGAAATAATGTGGTTTAATTCAAGCAGGTACAAGAGGCAAGTCAGATACTCAGCTCTGTATGGCTAAAGATATTTGGCATTCTGTTGCACTGCCTACCCCGTTAGAGCCGTAGCGTGACGATATATTAATGACAATGAAGTATGAGATATGAATTGTATGAAGTAACAACAGCAGGGCTATTGGGCCAGTTGTCAATGAAGGGTAGGAGCGGACAGAACTTCGATACCGCGATTCAGAAGATGTAGAGATCTTCCAATTTAATTTACTCAAAATGAACGCCCCTCCACTGAGTTTCTTTTTTCAATGTATTAAGGAAAGTAAATATTAAAACATTTTACTTGTGCGCGTGCAGCGATTTTACTGCAAACTTGGACTCGCCTTCACACTTAGTAGTCAACTAATCGAGCGATTAGTCCATCAATTTATTTACTGCGGCGATGACTGCGCGTTTTGTATGAACCGACACGTCCGCTCGGCGGCACGGTCGAGTCTATTATGCACTAGTTGCTCAACAGATCTGGTCATCGAAACAATTCATGGTTATAATCGTTCACTGGTGTGACCAATGACAAATTTGAGTGTCATCGTGTGTCATCTAAATATCTAATTCGTATGTGTTTCGAAACACACTGGAGGGTTTAGGGAGATTTATATAGGGCTCTCCTGTTGACGCTGAGATCATAGTGTAAAGTCAAGGGATCTATTCTTACCACGGCCGTAACATTGATCCTGGCGGTCCAGTGACCGCCGTGCTTGCCGCCCTGGGTCTTGATGAAGGACGTGTAGATCACGTGCGGCGGGTCCGCTATCAGCTGCTCGCCGAAGTTCACTCCGTCGTGCCGCAGCCACCCATAGGAGGGCAAATTGTCGTTCTGGTCGCACCAGTGTCTGAAATTTGTATGATCTATACTTGATGCTTACTTTGGGATCAGATGGCCGTGTGTGGAGATGTCCCGAGATATTATTATATGAAATGTACAAGTACATTTATAGTGGTGGCTTGCAGTCTAGATATGTGTCCAGTGCATAGCAATAGACACACCACCTATTCCATAGTGGGACGTAAACGTAACTGGTGACACATGGGAGTGTACTACACTCCTCTGCCTAACTCTTCAGGGATAATAGGTGTGTTATTACGTTTTCTATTATTCTATTAAGTGAGTTACAAATAATCACTTGTGATTTTCTTTTAATTTTCCCGCATTAGTATATGTATCTGCATGTTATATTAATGAACAATTACATACCAAACTCACTAATTGGATTTCAAGTAATCCAGCAGTAAAATATCATTTCAAATAATGTTATATAAGACCATCATATCACAAAAATTATAGAATTTGATCATTAAATGTTTCAAAGTAGAATCTTTGGTTCATACAAAGGCATACCTTATTCCTTTATGGACTCCCAGTGACATCTCATACCACATCATGCCGAACACTGGTGACTTCGGCTCACGAGACTTCAAGCCAAAATACACCCCGGGTCTGTATGTCCCCCAATACAGTTCAGGCACCAGCAGACCAGTCTCTTGCACTGCCTGTAATACATCATATTTAAAATGTAACATTGTACCCTTAATCCACAGAGAGGTAGGCAAAGGAGCATGAGAATTGTAAGTTAGATATATCCAAAAATTAACAAACCAGTGGACAAATCTAGGACCTCTTAATCAGCAGTTTAACTTGCCACCAGTTCACCATTGTGGCAGTGAAAAATATCAATACTTCTCAGTAAACATCAGTGTCAGCTCACTTAGCATTACAATCCTCTATAAGTTTCATTACATTATAATTGCCATATTATTATTGTTTAATATGGCATAATGAAATAAAATAACATAAGGCATAAATGAAAAAAAAAATTGCACCTGGAAATCAACAATACTCATGTTTATTTGTATATTAATACATCCGACTGCAAAAAATTTACCGCATCTAGGTCTTAAGAATAAAAACCATACAGTTTCGTTCACAGAGATATCATTCAAGAACTGACCTACAGTCCAGCTGATTAGAAATCAAATGCGACCAAACACACACGCATTTCACATGAATACATCATCACATCGAGATAAGACGCCGGGCAAAATATCAAACGCCATATTTTAAATTATTTTGATCACTCACCTTCGCAGCATAGAACGGTGTGTTTACCCGAGTCTCCAGATAACCAAGCGTGCCTACGTACACTGCGGTGACCAGGCATATCACACCGACGACAGTCCACATAGACCGCAGGCTCAACCGTCGTATGAACGAAGACTGGGCACCACCTGGACTGTTGCTTGTTTCGTTGTTATTTCCATGTTTGTGCTGCACGGAGGCCAGTTTCCTATGTCTTACCATATTAATTTGACATTAAGTTACAACTTTATTAATTCAATTGACTCATCTATATTCTAAATTCAATTAATTTTGATATGATAAGCTCCTCCTCAGATGTTCGCTGGGGAGCGAGCGCTAATGTCACGTCAATACCTACAACGGGTGTACGTACACTTGACAAGCGGTGTGCTCGTTCAGAAATAATCAAATATGAAATTATTCAAAATGAAACAAAATGTGAAAAATAATATTATAATAATTAATTACATGATTAATTGATAATTTAATGATTAATACATTTAAACATTTGTATAAACTGCAAATAAATGAACAATGGAGCGTATCACTATGGCTGTCTTTTAAGAACTCAAGTTAACAGTGTTCTACAGTTTAACGCGAATGATAAAAAGTGTTTCTTGTTCGAAATTACCTCGTGCCTACAAATATCATTTTGAGATAAAATTAGCAGCATTTATTATAAGTTTTTATAATTAATGGATTCATTTTGCTTTTATTCAAATAAATAGCTAATGACAATTTACAATTCTTGTATTTTATTTTCAATAATCCCTTACGTTTCATAGCCTCGTAATGAAATGTTTTTATTACAGCGAATACTATAATTAGCTGTGAATTAAATTTAATAAATTTTGAAATAAATCATTCAGAATTAATACATGTTTAGAAATGAGTTGTTGCCTAGGGACTGCTTTCTGTCAAAAGCTGTCCTTAAATAAAAAGTTCAAAATAAATTGTCAATACTATAGACTGCCTCGTTGGTCGTGTTGGTTGCATGTGCGACTGCCGATCGGGAGGTCCTGGGTTCGATTCCCGGGTCGGGCACT
>DWDU01001560.1:0-14386 GCA_018245575.1 Jemadia suekentonmiller
CTGGTGAAACGTGGGAGTGTTCTACACTCCTCTGCCTACCTCTTCGGGGATTACAGGTGTGATGTTACGTTTTTTTTACGTAAAAAATGTATTTGTAATTAGATTCACACAACAATATCTGTCCCTATTCTTCATCAACATTATGAATTCTTTTATTGTTCCATGCTTGGACATGAGTCTCCTCTTATTGTGAGATACTTTCGGGCCATAGTCTGCTGTGTTGATCACTTGTGGATTCTGTGTCACTTAGTGTTATTTGAATTTCATATATCGTCATCATCAGTCTCTTGCAGTCTACTGGACATAGGCCTCCCCTCAGGGGTTATGCCCAAATCATAATATATTATTTACTTGTGTTATTAATTTTTATGTATTATTATTAACTTGTGTTATTAATTTTTGTACGAATTCTATTGTAATGCCTATGACAAATAAAATAAGCTTAGTCATACCATTTGGTTCAATATAATCTCATGTTTGACCACTTTATTAATAACAAACTTTATCGTTATAATTTTTTAAGAGTATAAACTATGTTCTGATTTTAGTTGAAGGCAGAAATACAGTAATCGTGTAAATGTATATTTTTGCAGCAACCCCAGCAGTTGCAGGTGCAGACAATACAGATACACCCTCAGCATCAGCCAATACAGATACACGTGAGTGCACCAGCTAACACTTTATCATATTTGATCTTTTTGCCTATGACAGATGTAAATGTATACAAGCTCCTGAATATACAATAAATTTGGTACAATTTAGTAAAAGACTACGTTTACAGGCAGTGGGCGTCCAGCAGGTGCAACAGGAGCAGCTGGTCGCCACTTCCACGTGTCAAACAATGCTGCCCAATATATTACAGGTACGACACTACATACAATCACCATTATACAAATCCAAACAATGTGATTGAGGATGCAGTTCGAAGGCGCGCGCGCGCGCGTGTGTGCGTGCGTGCGTGCGTGCGTAGTGTGTGCACGTGTGCGAGATATAACGTCGGACGCTGTCACAGCTGCAGCCGGGCGCGGTGGTGGGCGCGCTGGGGCAGCAGGAGCTGGGCGGCGTGGCGGCGCGCATCATCCTGCAGCCGCAGCACGCGCCGCCGCACGCGCAGCCCGCGCTCTACACCATCCACCACTGAGCCGCGCCGCCCTCATTCGTACCGCTGCCACCCTCTGTAGCTGATCAGTAATATAATGTACATTTCTCTTCCATATCAAAATACAGGTTACATTTAACAGTTGAAGACTTCAATAACCCATTAAACGTCTCGTGCACTAATATGGATGTGAGTGGAGGACCACAGGTCAATCAAGCAGTTAATTCAGGTCGTTTATTAAGTAGGGGTTTCCCGCGACCTGCGAGGCGCAACTCGCACACTTACACATAATTACAATAAAAATACTGTACTTTCGTAGTTGCAGCAAATTGTAATATTTCTCTTCGATCGTTCTAAAGAAAATATAATTTTCTTACAACACAAAATTCCATGGACATTTGATACTCTTATAGTTTAGTTCTAATTTAGTGTCAACTTAACTGTTTATACAAAACGTCATACACATCATAATGAGTGAAATGCACTGTTGTAATAAATCATTTGCTATAGATACAAGAGATGTATGCGTTAGGAATAAAAATACAATTATAGGCCTCGTTATTATGGTTTATATTTGTAGAAAATTTTAATAAATCAAGTGAAATATACAGATGTTTTATTTCAACGATTATCTAGCGGTGAACGAAAGTACCAATTGTTTTGATTATTTGTCTGTCTGAAGAAATGGAAGCAATTAATTTATAACGTTATATTTAAACTGAACTCTACATACGTTTAATGTAACGCAATAAAAGTCGCACTTTGTATTAACTTTTAATAATTCTTACAACCAAAATTCTTGTTCGACAATAATGTCCGCTCTGCCAAAAAAATGTCAGTATTCTTTTTAATTCCCCTCTCCTCTCCTCACCTCACCTCACCGCGCCTATTCCACCTCCACACCGCTCCACGCTAAATTATGTCACTTCGTCACTGCTTCGTTACAGTCGGCCATCCTGTAACAATTGCGCCGCAATTGGCGAGAAAATAGGCATTAGCTCTCCAATAAATCTATTAAATCATCCCTATCAACTATCTCCTCATCACTACTAGTCTCGCTAAGAACTGGAGCGCTACGGTAGGGTCTTAAAGAATCAGCCGCCACAGTTCCTGTAAATTTTTTATACCCCCTCATGCCCTTGATGCTTCGAATTTCGTAACGCCCGTTGGGTAATACCCTTTGCACAATATACGGGCCCGAATATAACGTTTGAAGTTTAGTGTTAACATTCTTAACTTCACCACCCGTAGGCCCTTGCTTCCACAGCACTAAGTCATTCTTAGCAAAAGTTATTTCGGGCTTATGGCGTCTATCATAATATTTCTTCATAATCTCACTACGTTGCTTCAGTCTACGAGAAACTGTTTCACGCTTCTATTGAACTGACACACTAGGATCATCGTTGTGTCCTGACAAATTAGGTAGTAATCGACTTCGGTAACTGAATAGAACCTCAAAAGGGTGGTAACCCAAGCTTTCATTTAATGTATTGTTAATGCCCCATATAACGTCAGGTAAGCATTCGGTCCACATGTTAGGATCTTTGTTCCGCGTGCGCATAGCGTCAAGCAAGGTCCTATTGTATCGTTCAACTTGACCGTTCGCCCGCGGACATGCAATGGCATTTAAGGTATGACGAAAACTGTATTGTGTAGCGAACTCTTTGAATACCCTACTAGTAAAAGCTAAGTTTCGATCAGATATAACCCTTTTTGGATAACCAAATAAACTAAACATATCTTTGAGGACACCAACAGTTTCAACAGAGTTTAAGGTTCTTGTAGGACGCGCAATCAAGAATTTTGTAAAAGCATCAACAATCATCAGTATGTATTGATACCCCTTGGGTGTTCTGCTAAAAGGTCCTAAATGGTCAATATGAACGGTATCCATTGGTACAGATGGCTTTGGAATAGGATGCAGTTCTCCAGATGGTTTACCATATTCACCCTTTCCATACGCGCACTCTAAACATGAACTCACGTACTTTTTAATAAACTTGGTCATTTTTGGGAACCAATAATCCGCCTTAATTAATTTATCGCAGCGCTTAAGTCCTACATGTCCGATTTGGTCATGAAATTTTTGCATCACTTTCCACCGAGCAAAAGAAGGAACTACCAGTCTATCTCCGTTCAAAGTCTTTCTGTACAATCGATCATTCTTAATCTTGTAATTATTAAGAATATCGTTACCCGCGTTATTTTCACGCAATTGTTTAATAATATTATTGAGCCTTTCGTCTTGCAACTGCACCGTTAGGTACCAATCATCACTGGAAATATGCAACAACGAAAATTGATGGGAGATCATTTACAGGTACACATGTCGGGTTTCGACTCAAGGCGTCGACATGTTTCATTTTATCCCCAGGCCTATATTCAATTTGCATATCGTACTCTTGTATTGTCAACCACCATCGAGCAATCCTCGGTAACAAATCCTTTTTCTGCAAGGTATATCTAACTGCCGAACAATCAGTGACCACCTTAACTGGCTTACCTAGTACGTATACACGAAAACGTTTAAGCGACTCAACAACGGCTAATGTCTCCAATTCATAGCTATGGTATAATGATTCTTCACGAGACGTCACTCTACTAAAATAAAATACCGGTTTTAATTTTCCGTCTACTTGTTTCTGTAATAAAATTCCTGCTATTCCCTTTTTGCAAGCGTCGGTATGAATTTCACAAGGTAGTTGTTCATCATACAACGCTAGGACAGGTCGTGAGCTTAATTTTTGCTTCAGTAACTGAAAACTTTGAATCTGTTCAACATTCCATACCCACTCACAATCTTTTTTTGTCAAATCAGTAAGAGGTTTAGCTATGATTGCATGATTTTGTACAAACTTTCTAAAATAACTACAAAGACCCAAAAATTGTCTAAGCTCATGTAGATTTTCCGGTGTCTTAAAATTAGTGACCGCTGCTATTTTTTGATCGCCCGGCCGTATACCCTCACTACTAATTTCATGCCCTAAAAATAAAACATTCGATTTCAAAAACGAACATTTTCTTATATTTAGTTTAAAATGACACTGCCGTAATTTTAATAAAACTCTTTCTAGTAATTGTATACCATCAGAGACATCAGTCGTGGATAATAACATATCATCCATGAAACAAATTAATTCGTCACTCCCCACCATGTGTACCAATTTCTGCATAACTCTCATAAAAACCGCCGGGGCATTCGCGAGACCAAAAGGTACCCTTAAAAACCCATACGATCCGTTCGGTGTCACAAACGCAGTCTTGTCAACAGAATCAGGATGCACTTTAATGTGATGATATCCAGAGAATAAGTCTAAATTCGTAGAAACCCTTTTATTTGCCAACTTTGACAGCTGATCATCAATGTGCGGAAGAGGAAACCGTTCCTTAGCCGTAATTGCGTTAAGCGACCTATAATCCACACACATACGATAATCGCCGTTTTTCTTTCGAACTAAAATTATCGGTGAAGCATATTCGGACGAGGATTCTCTAATAATATTACTATCTAACAATTCTTCAATCTTACTAGCCACTATTTCTCTCTCCGAATGCGCTAAACGATAAGGTTTTTTGTTTATAGGCGTATCAGATGTTAATTTTATGTGCATTTCCCCTAAGTCAGTGACCCCGACATCTTTTACAGTACTAGCAAAACAATCCGAATATTTAAACAAAAGCTGAAACAATTTATTTTTATTATTGTCATCGATCTTTCCAATATCTATCTCTCCGCACCTCATCCCTCCTATTTTTCCCTTCTCACCTTCCCCCATAAATAATAAATTTTTGCTCACCTCTGTCACTACTTCACACCTCTCCGCTCTAGTAATAGTTTCATTCTTCTTCCACATAATCGGTTTAGTTCCGATATTACAAATTTTCAAATAGCCTTTGCCCTCGCGAAGTACTCCACGACCCACAGCGTATATTACTCCATCTAAACTGTACTGTCTAGGTTTGGTTGTCAATTCTCCAGAAGGTGCATCAGATATACATACGGATATAAGGCTAGTTCCAACCGGTACCTCGGTATCCTCGGCGACTAAAACTCTGAAACATATCGTTTCTTCAATTGTGTCTATATAATTTAAGTTAGCATTATTCACCTTTTTAAGGTATGCCCCTTCCCTGGAGAAGTTCAGAACAACTTCTTTATTATTAATAACAGGTTGTCCTATTAGAAGTACAAAATCTCCCAACTCATCTTGCGTAATTACCGCTGACGTACGTAGTCGAACATCATCCACAATTAAATCAAAATTAACTGAGCCAACAGCTTTAACAGATGATCCAGCAAATCCTTTTAAAACAATATCAGTAGGTCCGATTTTTAAGTTAATTGCTTCTGCCGCAGTTTTCGTCATGACATTCAATTCACTTCCAGTATCAAGATAAGATTTAACATAGATTCCGTTAACCTTCACTGTCTTCTTATATATATCATTAAGATTCGATAAAACTTGAATTTTCTTTTCGTTATTCTTAAGAGATTTAAAAATAGGTTCTTGCGTACATTTATTCGCCACATGTCCTAATTTGCCACATCTAAAGCACTTACGTTTATCAGGTAGGCTGCAATTAGGCGCGACATGCCCAGTTTCATTGCAACGATAACACACAGGCTGCTGTCGTACGCTACTACTGGATGTCTCCACAAATTTAGACGTAGTTTTGCTCGTTGAAGGAACTACTCTCGTCATCTGCGTTGCCTGATAATTATCCACTGCGGATAAAAAACCTACATACAAGTCGTCGGGACTTGAACAATGAAACGCCTGAGCGTTAGCGTGTAGTTCCTGTGGTAACCCTCTGATTATACACGATACGGCAGCTTTATCACTGAGCTGGCATCTATAGCACATAGCTAACTTCTCTTGAAAATATGTTGTCATAGTCTCATTTGGTAATTTTTTTCGACGTATTAATTCCTCTAATAATACGGCATAATCATAATGACGGGGAAAAGCCTTTAGTAGCATGTTTTTCCACTCATCCCAAGTGTGATTATATGCATCTAAGCGATTGAACCACGTACGTGCTTGTCCTAGTAACTTTGATTGCAGGTGAAATGACTTCACTTCCTCAGACCAATCATAAATAACACCTAATTGATCGATCTTCTTTAACCAACTTTCCACATTCATATCCCGATTTCCCGGATCAAAATCAGGTATTAACTTGTCAGTATTATGCAATTTATCTACATTCGAATTATTTTTACAACTTAATTGTGTTACGACTTCATAAATTTTTCTAGTAACCACATTTTCAAAATCAAATGGCAAGGAATGCTCTTCGGTACTCACATCTTCATTATTTTTCCTCTTCCTGTACTTTGTATTTCGATCAACATAATTATTGAACACTATTTTAATTTTGGATTTGTGCCCGATATACCACAATAGGCACAGCCCGTATCTCATTCTGGGACGTAAATTATGTAACTAGTGATACGTGTGAATGTACTATACTCCTCTGCCTACCTATTCAGGAATTACAAGTGTGATGTTAACACATTACATGTTTTCAAGTACACGTGTATAAGAAATATCCAGTCTCCGATTTGCTGGAATAAAATTTCATTTCAGATGTTTCTCTTAGCGCTACATTACTTCATATTTATGTGTACAGAAAATATGAAACATTACATTACACGACTAAATAATCGTTGTGCCGCAAGTTTTTCGTATCATAAGTTTATCGTGTTATCACACTGTACTACATGTCTTAACGTAGATAATATTGATTAAAGCCATATATTTCAAACAACAATACATTACCAAGGAAAAGCACAAAGTAATAATAATAAAATAAATTATTCGACTTTATGTGCGGTTAAAATACGAGTATAAAAAATCTTCTTCAGTCGAGACATCATGGAAAGTTTTTTTAAGGCAGCAGTTTTGTCTCATCCAGGTCAACTTCTAAGAAAAGGGCCAGATTTGGATTTCTGTATTATTAGCGGAATAATAAACCTTCCGATAAATTCTACTTAAAAACGTAAACCTAGGTTAGTTCAATGTGGTTTAATAGTAGTACATTTAAATTACAATAGTTTTATCCGAAAAACAATTTTTGCATCAAATTCAACATTGTCATTAAAATTATAATCGTATTTTAGAAACACAAATTAAACTCATGTACTGACAAAATTAATAATAAATGAGACGTAAACTGCAACTTAAAGGAATTGAAAATATATTAAAAATTAATAGTTTACATTATGTTCCTATCGTATTTACCATCACTCATGTATTTTCTCACAACAAACGAAATTATAGATATTTTGTCTTCATCCGTAATTAATATTGTTAGGTCAGTGACAATGACCCGGGTAGCTAATATAGTAGTTCCACATTACATATCCTAAACAATAAAATAAGCTAACAACTAAAATAAACAATAGAATATAACTCCTCGTTCTTTGTCTGGAATTAGAGTGGTCAAGAAACTGTTTAACTATGGCTAACTTATTTCATCATCGTGTTCATGTATCGACTGCCTAAACCTATAGTAGAGGTATGCAATCAATATTTTCTTTGATGTGATATTAAATTAAAATAAATAAATATAAGTGCCATAATAAAATCATTCATTCTAAAACAAGAAATCGCCGTACAATGTTTGCTCAATCTATCAAATTATTTTTGTTATTGATACCGTTAGCTGCATCGGCAAAAATACTTGTAGTGGTGCCAACGCCTTCGGTAAGCCATCAAGTGGTATTTCGTCCGTTGATTAAAGAACTAATTAGCCGCGGCCATAAAATTGTATTAATTACTGCAGATCCTATGTACAAGACAGGATATACTTCAGAAGCTCTAACCGAAATAGATTTACACGATATGTCGTACTCCATGTGGCAAAAACTGTTTAGTTTTTCGAAAGGAAATAATGATATGTTGTCTGTAATGACAGTAACGTTTCGACTTCTCTCAGAAATATTTGAAGAACAGGTAAAGAGTGAAGAAGTAACAAAACTTATAAGAGCCAAAACTGTGATATTTGATTTATTGATTTTGGAAGCTTGTGTTACCCCAACATTGATTTGGTCCCATATTTATGACATCCCAGTGATTCAAATGAGTTCTTTTGGCGCTATTCCTGGGAATATGCAAACGATGGGTGCAGAAACGCATCCATTATTATACCCGACACATTATCACCAAAAGTTATATAATATTACCTATTTGGAGAAATTCAGTGAATTGTATAACCACGTGATGTATGACCGGATGCTCATGGAACAAGAAACAAAGGACGATGAAATGCTTAGAACTATTTTTGGTCATGACATTCCGACTTTGGCGGAGTTGAAGAACAATGTTGACATGTTATTTCTAAATGTCCATCCAATGTGGTTGCACAACCAGCCAGTTCCGCCTAGTGTTGTACATATATGGGGAATTCACGAACCATCTAAAGAAACATTATCGAAGGTTATTTAATATAATTTTCTAAATTAATTTAATTAAATTGGTATAATTATAACCGATTTATGTATTAAGCTATTAAGTTTTTCCATTTACAGTTTTTTTAGTGTTGAGAAAGTTTTACGTTACATTTTTGTCTACTAGCATTGCAATAACTTAAATATATTTCTGCCATTATGTATCCAAAAATATGGCTTAATGTGTAAAATATACAAGAATAGCAATTATACATAAAATATGTCATGGTTACACTTCGAAAATAATTCTGACAATTTTTTAAATTTTTATTTTATTACTGTCGTATTTTTAATAAAATTGACATACTGTCTGTATTATTACTTGTTCTGGAAATATAATTACATAAAGATCACATTATTCCGTCCCCATCATATTCAAAACAAAACCAAGTTAATAATCTTACTCTTGTTTCCGTAGGATCTGAAGGCGTTTCTAGATTCATCTACCCGTGGCGTAATTTACTTTAGTTTGGGTACGAACGTGAAATCGTCATCGATTCCGCCAGAAAAACTGGAGATATTTATCAAAGTGTTTTCGCGGTTACACTATGATATTTTATGGAAATGGGATTTGGATGATCTTCCCGGCAGGTCAGAGAATATCAAAATATCAAAATGGTTTCCTCAATTTAGCCTTTTGAGTAAGTACGTAATCATACATATATTCGCCATTTTATCATTGTTGCATTCAGTATCTTACTAAATACCATTTCTTATCAAACATTATCAGTGTTGCCCAGTAAATATCTTGTCTTATCATGCAACAGTATCTCTCTCTTTCTCTCATTTTTGATTCATGAAAATATATAATGTTACTGAGTCCCATCTTCATTATATTTAGTTCATTTTTAAAAGTTTACAAATGCCTAGGCTTTCTTAATTAAATTAATTATTTTGTTTTTTAAGCAAATTATTGATCTTATCTTTTAGGACATTCTAGGTTAAAGCTTTTCATTACACAAGGAGGCTTACAATCCACAGACGAAGCAATTAGGGCGGGTGTTCCGCTAATTGGAATCCCGATGTTTGCTGATCAAATGTATAACACTGAAAAATACAAATATTTCAAAATTGGTATTGCTTTGGACTATAATTCGTTGGACGAAGGAACTTTTGAAAACGCTGTTAAATCTGTGATCAATGATTATAGGTGAAATTCATAATTTTGTTTTTGGGTTATTTATCTAAGATATCTGTAACCAGCATACTTGAGTGTTAGGGAAATTAAATTTTCATTTAATATTGTATTACAGCTATCGGAAAAACGTAATCGAATTACGAACAAAGATGTATGATCAGCCACAATCAGCACTGCAGCGCGCCATCTGGTGGATGGAGCACATACTGCGGCATGGCGGAGGTCGCCATCTACGCGCTCCTACCGCTAACATTTCCTGGACAGAATACTATGATCTGAATTTTTTATTACTATTCTTTAGTTGTCTTTTAATATTTACAGTGTTCATGACATTAATAATAATACGTATTTGCTCTAAATTTTTATAATATAGACATACTCATATATAAATATGACCGGATAATTACCCCTATTTTTTTAGAAAAATGTGCTTTGTCATTATTTAAACCATTATCAATTATTTATAACACTTTGCTTAAATTTTCATATTATCCAAATAATTGGAAACAAGCAATAATCGTTCCACTATTTAAAAGTGGCAAACTGGACCAAGTAACTAACTATAGTCCTATTTCTGTTTTGTGCACATTACCTAAGTTTTTCGAAACATTGGTTTATTCCCTTATGTTTGATTATGCATAGAATTATATGTCAAATTATCAGCATGGTTTTTTGAAAAAGAAGTAGACTACAACCTGATCTGTTTTATTTCTGATATGATTGATTTTATAGATAATAAAGTAGAAGAAGATGCCATCTACATCGACTTCTCGAAGGCTTTCGCTACGTTAGCATCAAAACAATATTAGTCCATTTGTGTCAAATTGGCAAGGTAAAAAAGCTTGACAAATGGGTACCCCACGAACTCAATGATCGCCAGAGCAAAGTAGGCGTCGAGACGTGCCTTGCACTGCTCAACAGGCATACAAATGAAGGAATTCTGAACCGCATTGTTATTTGTGACGAGAAATGGATCCGGTTTGACAATCGTAAGCGCTCAGCAACTTAGTTGGACCCTGGTTCAGCACCCAAACAACGCCCTAAACGAAAGCTTACCCCTAGATAAGTGATGGTCACTGTTTGGTGGTATAACGCGGGTGTAATTCATCACAGCTTCTTACCAAACGGGACGAGCATTACTGCAGATGTGTATGGTGAAGAACTGAACACAATTTATCCAGGTCTAAAAGAAGTGATAGGTTTACTTTTCGAGTTTGATGATATCATTATTTTAAATACAAAATGTTTTTTTTTTATTTTATGTGTAATGTACTAACATTTTTCGTAACAATTCGTGTTGAGGCGGAGTAAGAATATATTCGCCGATCTCGTGCCGGGATACAAGGTGTCGTAAGAGGCGAAAAAACCCGGCACTAGCACATAGCAGTAAGGCAAGGTCTGCCTTGCCACAGCTAAATGTCCTGGCCGCCCATGGATAGCAGCATAGTTGGTGCTAAAAGATGCGCTCTACGATTCGCAACCCACACGCTCAGCGTGGGGATCATGAACATAACCCTTCACTGGAGGCCTATATCTAATAATGGACTACAATAAGCTGATGGTAATGCATTAACATTTTTATGAAGTGAGACAAAAGTAATGTCCTAAAGACAACTGGCTGCTATTTACTAAAAATTGTTAAAAAGGAAAAAATTGAGGTGCTGTTTTAACAGAAACACCTGATTTGAAAATGACATTAGGTTGAATCGTGACCATTTGTACTCGTTTCGAATTGTTTGCAATTAGCTTTGTAAACTCGTGACACACTAGACAATACTCCATACTATATTTGCTCAGATGTTACTCAAGGTTAACCTGATATAGGCAAGTCAGTTATTTGATTTTTTCTGTTACAATAATTATATCTCCTGATAATTTGATACCTAAATGAAATTCCTTCTCATTTGATGTGAGATTTTGAGACACTACAAAGATATAAAAAAAATCTAGTTATACAAGATAGGATACAAGTCGCTTTTTTACGTTTATTATACGTATGAGTTATAAATAATGACTGTCAGGTGCGTCGTGTTGAATGCAGGTGCGACTGCTGATCGAGACGTACTGTGTTCAAACCTTGGGTCGAGCAGTTTCCAAATTAGATTTTTTTGTAGTGGCTCGGAGTCTGAATATGTGCTCAGTGTATGACAATAGGCTCACCACCTACCGTGATGTCACGATTTTTTTAAATGATGTAATTAAATATTTAATTTTACGACACAAAATATCTTAGCGGTTCAGGGTTAAATTGCAATGTTTCATTCCACGTCGCGCCGTATTTATACATACGTTTTACGTATAAATACATTCAAAGTAAAGCAATATTAGTTGCAGTAATAAAGCAACATAATGAGGGACTACATAATGGAACATAAAATTATATTATTATTGGTGTTCAGCGCGTTAACTAAGTTGGAAGCATCAAGAATATTAGCAGTATTCCCGACTCCATCAATCAGTCATCAGTTCGCGTTCCGTCCTTTGACGCAAGAGTTAGCAAGACGTGGACATTATGTTACCGTGATCACTACCGATCCAGCTTTTCCAAAATATCAATCGCTGACCAATCTAACAGAAATCGATATACATGATATATCATATGAAATATGGCGTAGAGAATTGAAACAATTCGTCGTTAAATGTGGGAGTGACATGAAAGCTCAATTGAAAGCTTTAAATTCAGCCCTCTCTTTAGTGTTCAAACAGCAGCTGTTAAGCGACGAGATTCGAGATCTCATAATGAACAAAAATATATACTTTGATCTAATATTCGTTGAAGTACTTGTGCGACCAGCGTTAATATTCTCGCATATTTTTAAAGCTCCGATCATACAAATCAGCTCTTATGGGACAATGTATGGTATGAAAGAACTGGGAGGAGCACCGGGCCATCCATTACTTCAGCCGCTAGTAGTTCGTCAGAGACTCTACAATCTGACGTGGCTAGAGAAGATCCATGAAACGTACTTACAACTTAGATTTCAATACATGTTCGATATTCACCAGCAAGAAGACGATAATATGCTAAGGCAGATATTCGGTCCGAACACACCCAGGTTAAGTGAACTATATAATAATGTCCATATGCTTTTTCTGAACGAGCATACATTATGGAATGACAATCAACCAAGGCCACCAGGTGTCATCCTGTTAGGAAATTTGCATCAGAATACAGCAAGAAAACTAGATAAGGTATTTACAGCACCTTTATTAGAGTTAAATAACAACCATAAAAGGAACCAAATTTTAGTCTATATCACTTCCGATTTAGTTATCTGGACAGGTAAAAAATAACTGATTAACTCGTCTAAAATGCCTCGTTCCTTTTTTAAGGACAAAAATAGTAAAAGAAATGAATAAAATACGTAGCTTACGTAAAGTTGTTCTACTGTGTGTTAGTTTAATTGTTAGCTTTTAGCTTGCACGTACTCAGGCATACAGGCACGTCCGCATGTTTCCACGGAAATAGGCAGATACGAAGAACTAAAAAATGCTTTTTTCATTATGTTACAAGGCCTGTAATCAATCGCAAGTGGTCTGGTCAAGGCCTCTAGCGATTAGTTACATTGATACTACGAAATGCAATTATTGTTATTAAAGAATATACAATATTAGTACTGGACCTACATAACCGTACAAAGTTAATAATTCTATGCCGTACTAATCATATCGTATCGGCATTCCTGCTCAGTACCTACGCGCTTGCCCGCGGTGCCAACTCGACTCGCTTGATCCCGGTGTAAAACCAGGGACCATTTTGGTAACCCGTTGAAAGGCTTTTCGATAGGGTTTTGCGAAAGGGTTTGTTACGAAACCCACAACATATTGGTTACACTTTTTAATGATAATCCCTTCAACTGGGTAACCCCTTTAAAACCCCATCGTTCGGTTACCCTTTCAAGGAATTAGTATTTTGGGGGTAGTATTTTGCGGGTAACACTATTTAAATGGTAACCCATTCTGGCAAGTTAGTTTCTCAACAGTGTGTCAAGGTTTACGAGCCCCAGTACTGTAATTTATTCTCTAGCGGCTTTTAATTAGGTGCAAAAAAAACTGTATTTTACTAGCACGTGTCGAGACACCTTAGTCCTAGACGTGCGATATACACGCGAATATAATTACGTTGTATTGTCTATCTGGTGAGGTAAACCGAGGATTGTGACATATGTTTCACAATCATTTATTTTTATTAGTTATTACTAAAGGACGACCGAGCTTCACTGGGATGATATTAAAGTAAAATAGTTTCATCATTCAAGTTATTAGATTTATTCATAAGTTATTATAATTATGTTTAACTATGTATAACTTTATAAAAATAATTATAATTGTTGCAAGCGCGACTACCGAGCGTAAGTACTACTGACTTCTATCCTAGGTTCGATATCCGAATCGTGTATTACAGGATTTTTCTAAGTTGTAGTTCCTAGTAGTACCTAGTTCGAAGTCTAGATTGGTGCCCGATGTAAAGCAATAGGCCCGTACCCTCTACTCCATGGTGGCACGTAAACCATTACTGGTGAATCGTGAGAATATATTAGACACGTAACCCTTGGGATAAATACAAGCGTGACTGGCCCGTTGGTGCAACGGTTAGTGAACGTGACTGTTGCGCCGGGGGTTGTGGGTTCGATTCCCACTCAGAATAAATACTTGTGTGATGAGCGCAAGTATTTGTTCTGTGTCTGGGTGTAAT